>JAUCMU010000002.1:4508372-4532082 GCA_032275025.1 Enteromius treurensis | reverse complement strand
TATATACTTAATAAATATACACAGTACATACAAATATATTATGTAAAGAAAAACTTTTATTTTGGACGCGATTAATCATTTGACAGCACTAAACTAAATATATATTTAAACCTGCAATAAAAAAATGTTACGGTAACAGTGATTCTGTAAAAATAACCCTATTGCCTTTATGCTTGTTTAATTTATATGGCATATAAATATTTTTCAAAATATAAAATTTGTGTCGAGAAACAATTTATGTACATTTCATTGTCTAGTTTTTAATAATAATTATACTAAATATACACATTTTATAATACATATTCTCAGATATAACTGGCTTTAAATATAATAGTTTAGAGTTTATACAAATATTTAAATATATACCTATATATTATAACCTATTAAAATATTTGATAATGTCAACAACATAGAAATGTAGATTATACAATATTTATTGCTGAGTTTGTTACATTAAAACATTTTTATAATATAAAAATAATTAGTAATAATATCATTAGCATTCAATAAATATCATCATCATTATAATTACTTTTACATTTAAAGTCACTGTTTTTATCCCATTATAATTAAGAGAATCACAGAAGTAAATGTGTTTAATTGCCATGGGGGGAAAAATTGTCAAAATCTTAATGGTCCTTTAACAATCAGAATTTTCTTTAAGTAAAACATGATACATTTTTCTCTGTTTAGAATTTATTAATTTTTTTTTTTTTTTTTTTTTTTAGTGGTGAAATATGACCAGGACATCCCCACAGCAAATGCCAAGCACTTCATGTAGACAGATATAATTGCTTTTTAATTCCTAATGCTGAAATATTGTTTTACAACAAGTATGTCCTGAGAGAATGGCTCCATTAAATTCATTTTACAGTTGGATGACCGAAAGCGTTTAGAGAGAGGAACTATACCTGACCATTAAAGACATGAAAAGCTCTTCAAAGCATATATAACTAAATCGAATGTATCTGGGGAGCCTCGCATCACATTTCTACATCTATGTATTGAGCCAATGCTAAAGCAGAGCCATGCATTGGCAAGCATCCGATTTTCACGTCAGGAGTATATTAAGAGAAAAGCTCTAGCCTACATGCTGAACATTAACTAAGCTTCATTCAAGGCTCCTTCTGTTTCCCAAGACGTGTGTGGTGAACATTAACTCCTGCTGGGGCGAAGGGAGCCGTGCATTTTCCAGAGGCTCCCTGGGGCACCTGCTGACTTAGCGTCTGATCGCTCGTGTGGTCTCACACTGAGGCATCGAGCGGTTTGGGTTTCTTTCCTTCTCCCCGCGTGCGTTTTCTTGCAGTCAGCCTGATTCACCACATGCTGGTCTGGGCTGCAGTGAAACAATGTAATTGTTCCTAGCAGCTGAAGCAAACGTTACACCCCGTTTGCCTCGCTGCATAAGCTTCAAGAAATCATTCAGCATGCTGAGCTGAAGATGTGGGGAAACGTCTATTACGACTGGCAAAACTCAGTGGCCGGGCCATTCGCATTATGACTAAGGGCTTCATTTGCAGCGTTACCGGTCATCCAAGTGGGAAATGAAGGGTGGTGGTGGTGGGGGAGGATGGGATATGCAGAGACAAATGTTGTTTCAGGAGCAACTCGGATTCCATGAGCCCAAAGATGCAAAGGTGAGAAACTAGATGTAAAGCGTTCAGGAACTGTCATCGTTTGACTCATGGAAGCAAAGTAAAGTTTTTAATCAGTGGCTGTCTGATTAAACGTCCCAAATAAATCACACTCATGCAACAAAGGAAGGAAAACACCCTCTGTCGTCGATAACTGAAATTCATTGGATTAAATGGTCATGTGGAGTTGGCTCAGTTTGTTTGGGTCAGTGCAGGTCTTAGGAAGGTGCAGCTGAGAAGTGGCTAAAATGCTAATTGAGCGAATTTCGCAAAACCTCCAGGTTACATTTCAGCTCAAAATCAAAAGAAAATAACTATTATAAATAAATGAAAATGAAAACAATTTATTAAAATGAATATTAGTTAAAAATAAATAAAATTAATTTAGCCTTTGTCAATATTTTCATTATAAATTAGCACAACTGATCCCCACACGTCCTGCATTTATCTTATTTTATTATTTTTTTAAGTTTCATTATTACTTTAAAATCAAAAGTTGCTCTAATGTGATTTTTTTTTTTATCAAGTTGGCAAAAAATTACAATATATAAATACCTTACATATGAAAACATTTAAATATTTTGTGCATGTTTTTTATAATGTTACATTCTTAAATATATACATAAATAAATAAAATAAATATATAAATACTTTACATGTTTACACACAATAAGAATTAATTTTGGGCACTATAGCACTGAGAATTGGCCAAAAATGTGCTTAACTTCAATTGCACTAATAAAAAAATAAACACAAAGTCATGCCAATGGCCTTGTGGTCAGAGCGCCAACATGTGTCAGTTCGGATATATAATAAAGGCGAAAATGTCAAAAAGAAATAAAGAATTAAAAATCGAAAAAAAAAACATTTATTTTGATTTTGGGGGGAAAACCTGGATGTTCTTGACAAGTTTCATGAAAGTCAAAAATTAATTATTCGTGTCAAAAAGTTACTTTTAATGTGCTTGATTGTCTCCATTACTCCATTTGTTAAGGTAATTAATTGTAATGAAAAAATTATTTAAGTATGTGAAACTTTAAATCATGCTTGGTATAGTAAATAAAATGTTTGCTGAAGTTTTTGAAGAATGAATTTCACTTATCAAATAAGGGCGTGTACATTTTTTCTGCTCATTAGATAGAAATACAAGCTCTCATTTGCATGCACACAACAGATCTGTATCTAAAGGTGAGGCGAAGACTTACTTTCGAGCTCTATTGCATTGTGTTGACACAAACAGGAAAAAAAGGAAACATAAAATAGACAAATGAATTATCACAACAGTTAAAATGTGGCATGATTATTCTGTTCAGATCTCTCTAAAACCTCCATCGACACACTCAATCATCAGGTGAAGAGTCCAGAGAAGAGTCCAGAGACTCTGCTCCGCCCACTGACCACCAATGTTAGGTTTACCGAACTACATGCTACTCAGAATTCACAGCTAGCCCTTAAAAAAAAAAGTAATTAGTAACTAGAATATATGAAAAAGATGACTACAATACCTACTTTCACACGAAACCAGAGTCAAATTTGCTAGATTGACCACATTTGTCATTCACACATACAGCAGTCTTCCATTTTTAATCCATACTGCTACTCCACATTGCTGTTGAATCTCAATTCCTAAACTTTAACAACACTACATACAAAATAGCAGCAATTAACAAAATATTTATTTTGAAAAAAGAATAAAGTTAAATTAATTATGTAAAAACCTGCTCTAATTATATAAAAGCAACAGAAAATTATAGTGCTAAGGACACACAGACATGATATTGTTGGAATTGCTTTTAGAATTGTTTTCCCATCTGATGAGTAATAAAAACAATCAGTCAGACAACCAATCAGAATCCATCCAAAGAGGCTGAGTGTTTAAAGCGACAGACAACAAAATTGCAGTGTTTATAGTAAACAGAACGTTATTGTAAATACGAACATAGTTTCCGTAGTATTAGTAAGACCTTACAAGGTGGTCACAGTACTCATAGAGGATGAACACAGAAGAGTAGAAATTGTTGAATTAAGTCAGCGATTCTCAACCCCAGTTCTCGCTTCCCACCGTTCTGCACATTTTGCATATTTCTCTTGTCGTTTCATACGTTTCTATTATTCGAACGCATGTGCCCTGTCAAGTGGACATCACCGGATATTCTGGATAGGTCTTATACTGCGTTTACACCAGATTAGACATTCCGCAGCACGATTCGCGCGAATCAAGGAGTGCGAAAGACGCGGCGCCAATTGAATTGTTTCGCCCGTTTGACGCACATGATGATCGCTCCAGTTGAAAAATCTGAACTTTGCTGAAAATTCGCACAGCGTTAACCAATCAGGAGCTTGCTCTAGTAATGACGCGATTAATAGCAAATGGATGCAGAATTCCGAAACTATGGACGACAAAATCATCATCGCTGCGTGAAGAGGAGCAGTACGACACATCTTCGTACATTAATAAAAACATGAAAAAAAAACGAAATAAATACTAGATTAATTAAACCAAAGTTTGATATACTTAAATACACAAATACATTTACTTGCACAGATTTCTGAATCGGCCTATAAAATATTTCATAATATTGTCAGTATGTTTGTGAATATTAATAATAAAAAGAAAAAATGAAATAAAAACGATCCATGTGTTACACAGCGCTATTGCGACTGCGGTGCGTCACATGACACGTCGCCATGGAAACAATAGGGGCTAAACATTCCAAAATAACAGTCGCCTAAAAAAACTGACGTGTGAAAGGTTTAAGTCTGCCTACACTAGATGCGATAAAAGAGACCATTGAAAACCATTTGGAATTTGTTTCAGCACGTCATAAATAGAACACAGGTGCAGTTTTCTGTCGGAGATCTGTTGCGCCGCGTCATACCACTATAGAGAGGATATCGCCAAGTTCTCGCAAGACCTGTCGCATTGTGTCTCTTTCTGTCCTCTATTAAACACGCCAGATGTGCTGTGTGTCAGTCTTCTGCCACACATTTAGTTAACGACACTCTGGCCCAAGAGTGCTGATCCTGGCACAGCAGGTGGTTCATGGGATGCTGCACACAGGCTTGAGTTACAGCTGGCACCACCCACGCAAACCGCCCACCCCCTCCTCCCTTTCTGCATGCGCAAACCATGGACGCTCTCTCTGTCCCCAAAACCACCGTGCTCAACCTTGGTCGGGACGTGCCATCATCATCATCGCCCTATCAACAGTGCATTTGCTTATCGCAGCCTAGCACCAGAGGACAAACAGACCTCCAAAAACAAGACTTATTCCTTATTTCCTGTGTGGTCTCGGCATGCGTAGGACATCTAAAACATACCTTGGCCTAAAGATGGCCTGTTGATAATTCTAGAACTAATGCATGATAAGAACAGCCTCGATCAGTGGAAATCGATCCTAGTCATCCTCATTATGCAAAACACCATGCATTCACTGTTAAAGGACACACGCTGGAGCCATTAGTGACGACTGAGGCAACTGTAAAGTTTCAGATTTGGCCTGCGACGGCAGTTTACGGTCTTTATGTTTAAAGAGCGCCTGGCCCCTTTCCAAACGCATAAAGGACATTGAACAGAATCAGGGGGAGTGAATAAAGTAGAAGATAGAAAACCACAGGCCTGTTAAGACAGGCACAGGCTGCATCAACACTCAAAGACAGTCTTAATGAAGGCATGTGAACACATATACAACCATAAAAACACCAGAACACACACTAATGGTTTTACACAGAGCTGGGAGAGATTTGACCATTAATCTGCGGTGTCATGTGTGTGTGAGCAGTAGCCTGTGGTTTATGCGTCCTGACTGAACATTAGCCCACTCGCCTGTACTTCCAACATTTGCTGCTGCAAGCAATCTCAGACTGTTTTCTTTCAGCTATGTGCCTGTAAAAAGAGCCAGGACATTGTGTGACGTTAACCTCAGCGTTATTAGCTGTGATGTATCACACAAACCACAGCCCGACGGCGTCTGATTCCATTTTGGGGCGAGATTGAAATCAGAAGCTTGAATACATTGTCTCGATCATTATCAACTTTACATAATGAATCAAGGTGATCGAGCAGTAAGGAAAAACTGCTTTGTCTTTCTTCTGAACAAAAGTTTTCACTGCCGTGATGCAAGGGTGTTTGGATGGTTGTTAGGGTTTTTTATTGTGATTGCCGGGTGGTGCTGTGTGGTTTCTAGGGTCCACCTGGTGGTCAATAGACTCTAAATGGAGATTGTGTGGACATTGTAGGTGGTTGCTAGGTAGTTATGAGTGGTTGCTAGGATCTATCCAGCGGCTGCTAGGAGTTCTAGGGAGGTGCTGTTGCTAGGTTGTATATGGTGGTTGCTAAGTGGTTCTGCGTGGTTGCTAGAGTCTATCTAATAGTCACTAGGATCTCTAGGGGTTTCTAGGTGGTTCTGAGTGGTTACTAGAGTCTATCTAATAGTCACTAGGATCTCTAGGGGTTTCTAGGTGGTTCTGAGTGGTTGCTAGGGTATTTCTAAAAGTCGCTAGGATCTCTCGGGGTTGCTAGGTGGTTCTGAGTCATTGCTAGGGTCTATCCACAGATTGCTAGGAGTTCTATGGGTTGTTAGGAGGTTGTTAAGTGGTTCTGAGTGGTTGCTAGGAGGTACTAAATGGTTGCTATGGTCTATCCAGCAGTTGCTAGGAGTTCTAGGGATTGCTAGGTGGTGGTGTTTCGAGGTTGTACATGGTGGTTGCTAGTGCTTCTGGGTGTTTTTTATGATCAAAATGGAATTTTAGGTGTTTGCTTTGTTGTGTTTCTAGTCTGCAAGGCTCTAAATGGAGGTTGCCTGTGTGGTTCGGATATTCTATTCTGATTGCTGGTTGGTTCTGTGTGGTTGTTAGGGTCTATCTTGTGGTCGCTATCACTTTTCTAGGGGTTGAGTAGTTCAGAGTGGTGCTGTGTCGTTGCTAGATTCAACATGGTGGTTACTTGTGGTTTTGTGTGGTTGCTACTGACTATCTAGTGGTCAATATTAATTCTAGGGGATTGCTAGTTGGTTCTGTGTGGTTGCTAAGGTGTACATGGCAGATGCTAGTGGTTTCTAAGTGGTTAGTGGGTTGTCCTTTGTGGTTGTTTGGGTCTAAAGGGTGGTTGCTAATGATTCTGGGGGTTGCTAGGATATTTTATGTGGTTCCGGTGTGGTTTCTAGGCTCTACTCAGTGGTTGCTAGGTGTTCTAGGGGTTGCTAGGTGGTTAGTGGGTTTGTTCTGTGTGGTTGTGGTTCTACTTGGCGGTTGCTAGGCAGTTGCTAAGTAGAAGGTAGGATGTTGCTAGGGCGTTCTGCATTGTTGCTATAACACTGAGGTGGTTGCTTAGTGGTTTGTCTTAGCAAACACTATCATAGATGCAGAACAAAATGAGGGGAAATGAGATAAATGTTTATCATTTTTCCAATTCAGCTAATTATGCCGAAAGTACATCTTTCAATAATGAATATTTGTCTTTATGAGCATGGTTGATTTTGCTAATTATAAAAAAGCAGAGCGAGACAAAACAAACAGAAGGCATTCAATATTCTTATCTAAATGCGTGAAAAGTGTCTCCTCCACCTCAAAATTACAACCAAAGCTTAACAGAACAAATAAATCTTACCGTTGAAAAATTATTTAATGTTTGCTTTATAGCTAGCATTAAATCGGACACAACGCTAATGTCATAGATCAGATGAAAAGTGGTACAGAGTGATGAATAAACTTCAAATGAGGAGAAAAAAGAGAGAAAGGAAGAGAGAGTCCAACAGAAAGGCGGTGAAACTCGTCCCCTGACACCTTCATGAATAGTGAAACAGGAGTAAAGGACGATAGGATGTGCTCTCCACATCTGTCATGGTTTCCAGTTGCTTTAGAGATGCTCCTTATTCAATATTAGCTTACACGGCCCACAATTACAGCGTCAGCCGTGGACTTCAAAGCCACTTTGCTGCTTTGATACCGTTGCTTTGAGAGATACACACTACCTGAATTCAGCTCAGTTTAATTATAGTATTTCCTTAGGTCTTGTTTAAGATCATTTTAAACATTTTGGTGCTTTTTGAATTATGATATGCTTTTGAAAACTATTTTGTGTTTAACTCAACAATTAAAAGTGTAGACACCCAAAAATGAAAATTCTGTCATTATTTACTCAACCTCAAGGTTCCAAACCTGTGTAAGTTACTTTTTTTTTCTGCTGAACACAAAAGAGGATATATTGAAGAATGCGGGTAAAAGATGACATGATTTTCATTTTTGGGTGAACTACTGCATTACTAGTTTTTTTGTGATATACCATTCTACTACTGTAATATGATATTGATGAGACACTGAAATTCTGTCTATAATACAGCAAAGGTAATAATTAATTTCATGGTCGATACCCAGGGGTGCACATAAATGGTGCATAGACAAAAAATTGGTGTGTAAATAACTTCAGACAGCACATTTGTGTACAGCTGTTAATGTGCAATATCAAGGTATTAGATTAGAATTCTGAAATGTAATCCTGTCTACAATTTCTATTCGAACTAAAAGTATAACTCTAGACTATGCGCAGTTATTTCATAGCAAAATGCGAAACATACATTTAATTCACTGACATGCTTTACTCGTCAGCATTAAACTTGGCAGTGCATATGCTTACTTGCCGGCGATCAGCCAAAATAAAAGCTTGCTGATTTTAGGTTTGTAAATAATAAAAAATTTATGTTAAAAATAAATAAATCAAAAAATTCAAATATTCGCATTGTATATTTTCAAATAACTATTTTTTACTCAACCCTTGAACAATTTATTTTAAAATATAATAGTATTATCACATTTTATTTATTTAAAAAATAAAGTGCTATAATACTACCTTTTATTATTAATACATTTTTTTATAGTTTATATAGTTAACATTTATATAGTTAATTTTTTTCTCGGATTTGAAAACAATCTCCAATAACAATAAGATAAACTTACATAAACTTCTATAAGTATTTCATATATGCATTAAACTGATCAAAAAGGGACAGTAAAGCCATTAAAAATATATGAATTTTCTATTTCAGATCAATTTAAAATAAAACGTATTTTAAAAGTTTAGATCAAAAAATAATTCTGAAAAATTGTAACACAGTTTCATGTGACACTAAAAATTGGAGTAATAATGCTGAAAATTCAACTTATTCAAAATATTCTCAAAAAGCAATAATATTTAGAATAGTATTTTGTGAAATAATATTTCACAGTATTTTTTTTAAATAAATGCAGCCTTGGTGAGCAACATTAAAAAATAAGAATTTGGTACATTTAAAATGGTAATCTATATAGTCCTGAAGTATTATGCACTTGATACACTAATGTGCTTTAAAACATAAAATACAGATGTTTAAAACACAACTTACTGTTGTTTAAAGACAAAGAAAGTAGAAGATAAAATCTGTTAGCTGAAAAAAAACCCCCCAAAAAACCTGTAACGTTTTACATTGTATTCCTGGGAAAAGAGTGTTTTGTCTTTCTGTGGTAAAGACTTTATAACTCAACAATAAATAGTCACAATTTCGAGCTAGTATCTCTGATAGTGGCTGAAAATAAAGCATAGTGAAGAAACTACAAACCTACAGGGCTTCAGCTGAAATGAGGTGGGTTTATAACCATTTTGCCTTTTGGGCTTCCCAAATAATCAGTCACTGGAAGAGAGGGACATTTACAGGGCACTTACGTCCTCTTTTAGATGGCCCATAAATATCAAAAGTGAGACTGATGGGGGAAAAAGCAAATGTCCTCACTTGCGCTTTACTGAGGGCTGAATTAACTCTAGAATAGAAGAACAGAGCATCGATACCACAAATGATAGTAAATATCTCAGATCATCAAAACAAAAGTGGTACGAACAGATTTTCCAATAAATGGGTCGTCAGCGACTCCTACCCTGGGCTACAGGTGTCAAACAATTCAGAGCTCAAACCGTTTAAGTCTCACTGAAAAACAGACATACACATAAAGGGTGCGTAAAGTCCTTGTGGGTCTCCAGAGGTCTGACTTACTGGTGAATGGCTTGAAGGAACTTGCGTTGATGTTTCCTGACTTTGGCGTGGTCCATCTTCCTCACCAGCTTGGTGTTTTTATAAATGAGCCACGTCTCCCTGAGAACATTAGCAGCTGTGTTTTTCACCTGTGGGAGAGTTAGCATGGTAGCATTCAGAGCTCGGTCCTGCTGAGGCAACCTGGGCCCCGATGTCTGAACGTGGCCTACTTGGTTTGCATAATACGTTTCAGTATAGTGTCAATTTGGGATCTACTGGAATTGTTGGCTTGGTAGCAATCCGGTCTAAGATAGGTTGTTCTTGCGATATCAGTGCAATAACATAAATGGGACAGGGGCTCAGGGACGGGTGCTCCAAAAATGTCAAAAGATTACCATAAAAGTCTGACCAAAACATAGGAGATAGGACACTAAAAAAACACTATGGTAACAACGTTAGAACTTAAAAGCTGGGTTCAGTTTGCTGGGTTCAAATCAGTTTGTAATGTTGTTTTTCATCTCATAGCTAGTTGGTCCGCTTCATGGCTAGCAATCTGTATCTTTAATGAACATTAATGAAAGTGCCTATGAATAAAAAATAATGGCAAATATACTTCCAAGGCTGCTGAAAAAAAAGAGCAGATACCATCACTATATAGAGTTTGGTGTTGGCTTGTTGCAAAGCATTAGCATTAAGCCTATGTTAGCCTAATCAGCTAATCGTAAAAGCATACACTTTGTTTACGTGACAAAGCTTATCTGGCTAACCAAGTAAGCCACGCATAAAGAATGAAAGCCAATTTCTTTTAGTTTCAAGCCAATTTCTCACAAACGTAATCATTTTTGACATCATTTGTAGTAATCATCCTTTCTGTGTATTTAAAAAAATTGGCTTTTAAGATGCTGTTTTGTAAGCAGCGTGTCACATCAACGCATTCAAACATTTTGTTCATATTTAATAAATGCAACTTATTTTCCACTTTGCATAAGCTGGGTATTATTTTCCCAGGTTTGCAGGGATTAAGAATAAACGGTGACATACGATGCCACAAGGCTCAGGTTTAGGAGTTCAGACTTACCCTTTTTGTCAGCTGGGTGTCCATCATAAAGTTATGTACATGTTTTTCGGCTTTGGTTAATTCCAGTTTTTTTGCGACCACAGCGACCACCAAAGCAGTGCATCCGGCTCCCTGACAAAACACAAGTCACATTAAGCTTTGAGTCTAAAACAAACCCTACGTTACGCTGAGATATGGCACTTACCATGATGCCGGTGAGGAGACAGACTCCTTTCCCACAGTATGTATTAGGGACCATATCCCCATATCCAATGGTTAGAAAAGTTATTGAGATCAACCACATGGCTCCAAGGAAATTGCTGGTTACATCCATGTTGTCATGGTATCTGGTAACGGTAAAATGGCATTAGAAAAACAACTACAATTACTTTACACCCACCTATGACGGACTTAACTGTAAGCGAATCAATCAGGTGTGAAAATTGTGCTAATTCGTCTCACATTATACATTTAAGTAGTGCTTGCTCCACCGAGGTAGTTGGACGTGCTGTTGTTGCTGTAAGCTAATACTTAATTGTCTAATTGAGGGAGCTAGCTGAGTTGGGACACTATTGACTCGGTTTCCAAACCTATTTAACTGCTGTTTAAAGGGTTACGCAGCTCACCGAGGCTCTCCAGGTCTGCAACGTGAGAGATTTGATACTCTACTGGGTTCAACAGGTTGAGAGAAAAGCACAGTCTCTTTTTCTTTTGAAACGTTGCATTTTTGATACTTGGAGCTCGGTTTCTAGAAAATGTGAATATTTTACTTCTATACAACCTTCGTGTCTTGTCGTTTTTATGCAATACGTATCTTATTTTCAAAATCATATTCACAGAGTAAATTGTAAATTACCACAAAATGAATTTATGGATTTAAAATTGTATAAATTAAATATAAAAAAAAAATATTATTTATACTAAAATACCATACATTAATATTAATATAATATATAAACTAAAATACATTAAACTGTATATAGAATATATATATATATATATATATATATATATATATATATATATTCTAGTAACTGTGAGTTACCAAAACATGAATACATGATAACTGTATAATTGTAAAAAATATATGTAATATAATATACTTTAAAATACAGTATATATATATTCTAAAATGTATATTATATATTGTTTTCTAAAATACTCACCTTGTAACTGAGTCATGATGACTGTATAATTAAAAAATATAATATAAACACTTAAATATATATATCCTAGAAACTGTAAATGACCAACTTTAAAAAAAATTATATATATATATATATATATATATATATATATATATAATCTATTAAAAGAATAGATTTTCTATGTTATATAATCTAAAATACATTATATATATATTTATATATGTATAGATATAGATGTTTTATTGTGCAATATATATATATTTATATATATTTCTGTGTGTCTTCCATAATCTACTTTAAATCTACGTAAAATTCCATAATCTACTGTCAGAGCAACAAAGCGGGCCACCTTTCGCACGCCCTCACAGTCCAGGCGGCGATGATCCACAGAGAAATGGTGAACACCAGCAGCACTGTGCCGGGACAGATAGTCATGAGGGTCTTCATGACAAAGCGTGTGTTGAAGTTTATCTTGTTGAGGGCACCGATACTGCGTGATGACGCATCGGTGAAGAGTTTGCTGTGCAGCAGCATGACACGAGCAATGAGGTACAGACGGAGAAACATGGGAATGGACAGGATGATATCCACGTCAGCGTCCGTCTTGGATGGTGCGTAGGAAAAGGCGAGCCGCGCTGTCCACGTGAACGTGTAGTTTCCCGGGATAGGGTGTATGGCGCAAACCAAGATCTCCAGACAGATGAAGAAGATACGCTCGTAGGTCATGGCTATCCTCCAGTCGTCTGCAGCGTTGTCCACCATGAACAGCTATCAAGACGGGGGGGAAAGAAGAGAAAAATTGCTGTAGAAGCAATTAAAAAAAGGTAATTTCACCTTCCAGAAATACAAAATAATAAATGAATCAAATAAAAACAAATAAATACATTTGTGCTGTCAAACGATTTATCGTGATTAATTGCATACACAATAAAAGTTTTGGTTTACATAATATGTGTGTGTTATAATTTATATCCTTATAATATACTTTGTATATTTATTATTTATATATAAATACACATGCATGTATACATTTCAGAAAAATATGTTATGTTTGTATAATGTTGTATATAAATTATAAATTAATACATGTAACTATTTTCAAAATATACACTGTAAATGTGTGTGTTTATATATCCATATAATAATAATAATAATAATAATAATATACACGGTACACAAAAAAATAAAATAATAATATAATAATTATAATTATAATACACACATATATATTATGAAAAAAATATATATTTCGGATGCGATTAATTGTGATAAATCATTTGACAGCACTAAAATAAATAAACAAATCTTAATTAAATGTAAAGGATAAAACTAGATTAATTCTAGTAAATGATAGAATACATGATAAATAATTATATAATGAATGCAAAATAAAAACAAAAAAAGTCTTTAAACAGATTAAATGTTTGACAGCACTAATTTAATCACATGTAATATATGTTTGTGTACTGTGTATATTTATGTTTATATAAATGTACATACATACAGGATATATTTTGAAAATATTTACATGTTTATATTTATATGTGTATAATTTATATTATGTATAAATATATTTAATATAGAAACCATATTTTTCTTAAATATATACATGCATGTGTGTGTGTATTTATATACACATAATAAATATACACATTATGTACACACATATTTATTATAAAGACAAAAACTTTGGATTGAGATTAATAGCGATTAATTGTTTGACTAATTTAAATAACACATCATTTTCTTAGATAATATTTTTGCACCTAAAGTTTTTCTCCTACCCCAAGTGAGAATTTATTCTGTTGACTTTATTCTCCTTATTAACTGTAAATTCAACCTCGGTCTGTCAGCTTCTGCCAAGGGGCACTGCTCACGTGCCAGATACGGCCAGGTTTCTCTCCAATTGACCAGAAGGCTCTGGGGCTGCATTGAATTCTCTTCTTTTACTACATAGAAAATCTCCCTTTCCCCTTCTCCCCCAACCCATAAATATTTCCGCCCAGTATGGATCTGGCTTGCTTCATAACAGCACAACCATTACTGTTCACTTTTTCAGCACCCTGGTTTTCCCTTTTACAACAGGTATTTCAAATCATTAAAAAAAACTAATTTCACATTTATCTCAAGAAAGAAAACACTCAAAAGAAAGTCACTTCCTTGCTTACCTGCTGTAATATAAAAAACTAAAATTAATATCAGAAGCCAAACTATTTACCTCAAATTAATTCCATTTCTATTTATTTTCAGATAAGATAATACACACTAAAATAAAAGTGTGGTGCACAAGCATTTAATGTATAAAAAACCTTTTTCTAAGATTTGTCAAAGTTGTTAATAAAACTGAGTAGAATACATAGAATACAAGAAAATCCAAATTTAGTCTTTCTACTTTAAAATTGTATGTTTAATTTAATGAATAATTACTCTTCTGTAATTTTGAAATTCACTATTAACTTTTCAAAATTTTTACATTATTTGTTTAGTTAAATATCTTTCTGCTCCACCTTGTTGTTGAAAAATAAACTAAAACAAAAAAGAAGAATTAAATAAAATAAAATTTGATTTATTTAAACATTTAAAGACATTAAATTAAAAAAAATATATGAGAAACTAAGACTTTGTTTCTTACTAAAAGTAAAGCAAATGCTTATCAAAATTATATAGGTGTGCTACAAATGTTTAGTGAAGTTTTGTTTGCAACAACAGAAAACAACATTGATCTTGTGATTTAAGAATCAATATCTGTATATAAAATGAGGATTGATAAAAATGTTCAACCCATCACTTGAATGAACTACTCATCCCATAAATCAGTAAAAAAAAAACATGTAATTGAATAAAAAACAATAGCAAATTATCAATATTCATTTATTGTCAAAGATTATTCTATGAAAACAAAATCTTTAAAGTTTATCACAAAACATTCAGATAAATGTAAGCGGTGGTGCCGAGGCCTCTTCAGCATTATGGGTAGTGTAGTTCTTTTGTAAAACGGCCCTTTGATCACAGTGCAGAAAACTACTTTATAACTCAGAATTTCCCAGAATTTGTCTGTTTTCGGATGGATGCAAAAAGAAAATCATGTCAAAAATACCATTTAAATTATAATCCTGTATGTTCTGCATGTCTAAAGATGGCACAGATGCCATTTAATACATACATACCGAAGTGCCACCTTAATTTATGAGTACATGAACACATAAACATCATCTCTAGAACTGCTCCAGGAATCACTTTATGAGCATTTTATTGTTTCTTTTGAGTAAATCTATCATCATCATCATCATCATTCATCAATCATACACAAACAGAAACCTAAAGGTCTTCACAGCAAACCATCACTTAAACTTAAAGAACCTGTGACACAACACAGTTTTCTGAAAAAAATAAAAAAATTAATTATATAAAAACATTTAATTAATTTAATTATAGAAAGTTTTGATAATTAATATTCAATTTAAAATTTTATTTAAAATTATTGTAAAATTATTTATTAAAAAAGGAAAAACTGAATTTTAGAAGAAAAAAAACCAAGATCCTTAAAAATTTAACTTTTTGTTAAACTTTTAATAAATCGCTGATTAATATTATATTTAGATGTTCTTTCGGAATAATAAAATGCAATGTCATTTTTAATTAAAACGGAGTCTAGAAAAATAAAATAAAAAGAATGGAATTTCATATGGCGCTACACAAGGAATTCTTAAAAATGAAGCTGAAATTACACTGATTTTGGTAGAGTAGCTTCATCTCGCGACATGAAAGGTTATACGTTACTGTTAAAAATTGACTTCTCTGTCGAGATAATGAATGGGATTTAACCTCGGGAAGCATCAGATCTCTTCCCTCCCTAGCGATCAGCTGCGGTTTCTTCCTGTGCTTTCCATCACCTCAAGGTACCCACAGCCAACATCAGCGTGACATATTTCACCAGAGCGGTGCAGTCAGCACAATTCAGAGGCTTCTGCTGACAGACTTCATCCAACCAGACTGTGGCTATCTGATATGAGAAAAGGTGCAAATGATAAACCCCTGATCCAATATGTGCAAACGGCTTTCCTGCCTTCTTACAGCACCAGGCTATTTCACGAGTAATGGGTTTATGCGGGGCATAACCGAATTATTCTTTAATATGACCCTTGCTCGAGGCTTTGAGATGCTGCTTCAGTGCTCTCCTGTGGTTTTTCCCTCATGTAGTAGCACACGTATAAAACCTCAACGTCTGGGCAGTTTAATAGCATTTATGGTCACTTATTTACTCTGCTGGATCCGCAGTATCTGGATCACGGAGCAGATGTTTGAATAAATCAGATGATGCGAACCTGGCAGAGGACACATGCAAAATTTGCAATTGTTATAATATAAACTGACACGCTGCCAAATAACCTTGAATTAGACTGAATTCCTAATCTCTAAATTCATCATTAAGAAAAACTGCTCCACTTCTGGAGGCAAATGAGATTAATAACTCAGAATCAGTGATAATGCATTGAAACATTGAGTGAATCTGAGTGCTGCTTGGCCGTACGAAAACATGTTGAAGTGACTATGCTGATGCTAATAGATTTTGAGAAGATATTAGAACATTGTTATGCTGCTGCTAGATGTACAGTATATGTAGATGAAATACAGTATATTTCAGCCACGTGACCAGTTCGAATACCTGGGAAAAACATCTACAGAACTGCAGCAAAACCATTTGTTTAGAGCACCTCTTAAAATAATAAAACAATAATAATAAAGGTATGTAAAAAAAAAAAGTAAGTTTTGGCCATTTTTAATCCATATTAAGTAGAGCTGCACAATTAATCGTTAAAAGATCGCGGATCTCGATTCGACCCCCACTCGATCTTAATCCAGCATTTATCCGATTCAGCCAATTATATTTTCAAGGACAGGACACGAGCATAACTCTGGTAATCTCGAGATAAGACGCACATACTCACAGCGGCCGTGATGACGCCTGACGTCACATGCGGTTTTGCGCAGGCAGAGGCCATAGTTATATATACTGACTGTCAGTATACTGACATATAACCGAACACAATACTGAATCGGCCAGCTGCGATGTCAGCGTCTGTTGTTTCATGTTTGCCAGCAACCGCGGATGACATTCCCCTCTCATTTAGGTACTTCACTTGGTCTTCCATAATAGATAGGAGGGGACGCACAACTAGTAAAATTTGATCACATACTTTTGAGAATCCAACGTTTAACTGATCTTAAATAAATGCTTATTGTCACTCATATAAACATGACATGGTTTTTTCACGCAATTACACGTCTGCGCTTTGTTTCTCGGCGGACCGAAAATAAACGCGACACTCGCGTCCCCCGGAAATCCGCTTTGTGAACGTAACCCTATGTTACATTTACATTGAAATATCGGAAATGTGTTTTAAAAAATCAAATCATCTTTATTGAAAAAAATTCTATCGCGATATATATTGATATCGAATTATTGTCCAGCCCTACATGCGAGGAACACACCCAAATCCAAGTCTTTATACGGCGATTTTCATCCCTATCTGGAGCAGCGAGAGAAGACGTGACCATAAACAGCAAAGCCCGCGCCGGACTGACACGTTCACTTCGTTACAAATTCAAATGTTGCTGCTTCAAACGACAGGTTTTACTGCAGACTAATCGAACGCTCATTGGCTCTCGCCTGCATTCGTCACAGATTGCAGAATGCGGTGTGACTTGTGAAGTGTATTCGAATGATGCGCACGTCTTCAAATAGCTCACTGAGAGAGAGTATCGGGAAGATTATTCTTAATAATATTTTCAGCGAGTAACAACATATATTCTGCTTAGTACCTTACACAAACCTGCAACTGTATATTCCGCCAGAGAGGACTGCGACTACAGAACATGGTCGTTTGGGTTACCTTTGGTACTGCTTTTGACATTTGTGAAATAAATAAGTGATTGTAATTACATTTATCTGTCTGTCATGTTTTTCTTACACTGTACATAAAAATTGTTATTTTGATGCTAATTTCAGTCAGTTGCATTTTATATTCGCTAAAAATTGGTAGGTTTAGGTTTGAGGGTAGGTTAAAAATCTCTAAAAATCTCAATCGCTTATTGATAAAATGATAGAAATGCATATTTTCTATAAAATGGGTAGGTTTTGGTTTGGGGTAGGTTAAGGTTTGTAAAAATCTAAATTACTTATTGAAAAAACAATAAAAATGCACTGATACAAATTAATTATATAAAAAAATCTTAATTATATAAAAGATATACGCAACTATTTTACGTATTTTAACAAAAAATACATAGCCATTTGTACGTTTTAAATGTTGAAATACGTCTGAATTGTACATTTTAGCAACAGTAAAAACGTACAAAAATGTACGTTTTATGCTTGTAAATGTAACGTATTAATACCTAACGTTACATTTATACATGAGATCAGACTGGATATTCTGTAGATATATGGCTACATTTTAGGCGTTAATATGTGGATTTTTTTTGTCCACACTTTTTTACTGTCTGCCAGGTGAAAATTTGTCTTAAAAGGACATTTGTGCATGATTTCAGGTATAAAGGTATCACAATTTAGGCCGAGAGTTTAAAACGTAGGATTTAGAGGGTTTAAATTCCAAGCCGTGAGTATGAGCAAAAGTTGTAGTGCTGGCTTTAGCATGTACCATTAGTTTTTTGCCAAGAAATTGTCACGCCCCCCAGGCATTCCATGTCTTCGTGATCTGTGTTTTTGTTTTCATTCAGTCTCCCTCGTGTTCTCCTGTCATTCTGTAACCCCGCCCTGGTCCTTTGTGTGTAATTGTCTCCCCAGGTGCCGTGAGTCTGTGTAATCAGTGTCTTGTATTTAAGTCCTGTCTTTCTGAGTTCCTGTCATGTGTTGTTAACGTTACGTGTGCGTCCGCGAAGAGCTCTGCGCAGCTCTCTGCGTGTTCCTTTGCTTTTCTTTGTTTTATTATTAAAAACCCAGTTAATTTAGTTCTGCCTCCGTGTCCTGCCTGCCGTGCCCGTGTTCGCTGAGGAAGCGAGAGCGCGAGCTCCCACCGCGAGCTAGCGTTACAGATGGAAAGATACTGTCCATTACAGAACAAAAATAGACATGCATTTAGCATTCCAGCTGAAGTAATATTTTTGACAATGAATTTGAACACATAGTGTGATTCTAAGTATTCCATATTAGCTCAGTCCAAGGTTTAGTGGTGCATAATGTTATAAAACCAAATCAAATGTTTGTTTAGACATTATCATAATGTCACAGGCTTGCTGTTAGATTGATGGGGCTGGGTATCTGCAGAACTCATGAAGACTCATTTTTGTGCCTGATCAATACGATTCCAAGTCTGCAATTTACGGTACCACGGCAATAAATCCAACCTCATAATTTCTGACATTTACTGCAAACTTAATTAATGATTCAAAGGTGAAAATTCACACACACACACACACACACACACACACACAGATGTGCATTAGGAAAGCACTTACTGATCCAAAGTGACAAGTCAAAACCCAAATCAGGGAAAATGTTAAATGCGACGTTATTTGAAAGCACACAGTGCTTTTAGGTATGACTGCTGCTTTCATTTTTGACTAACCAGCAGACCTAACACAGCGTCATTCTGAACACAACCAGTCGGGTTTAATCATCAATATTTGTGCTTATTACTAAACACAGTGTAAACGAGACACATTATGGGTGTTGATATCTTGCAGAGTCACACTGGAACAACCAACAGAATAAGTTGAGGGGCGTGGCTATCTGACCAACCAATGGGAGAGTGTTAAGGAAACCTGTCTAAAAACGTTTATTGTTATTTGCTGTTCTGTTTGGTGCTGCAGAAATTACTCAGTCCACCATTAAAAGGAGCAAACAATCATTACTATCTATGAACAAAATACATTTGGAAAAAATTATGGTGCAGGAAAGATGAGTACAATCTATTCATTTATAATTCAATAAAAAATTATTTGCACTGTGGCAGTGACTGATTTTCTGTGTACATACTCTGCCTTCACTGTCAATAATGAGAGCAATTATATGCTTGGACTAGTATCATTCAAATATTTTTAGCCTATATAGTTTGTATTAACAATTCAAATTTATTTTAATTTTAAATTCTATTATTTTATGTTTTTCGTTTCCATGTGAATTTTAATTTGTTTTAGTTATTTTATGAACATCAAGTTCATCTATGTGAAAATAATGAATGTTGCCTTGACAACTAGCACAAATACAATAAGTTTCTTTTTTATGTTTTATTTCAGTTTACATTTATCTAAAATTCAAATAACACACATTTTGGCATGGTTTTAGCTAATTATGTCAACAACCCTAATTTATAGGAAAAAAATATATATGTATAAATAAATAAAACAAAACAGAAACAGTAAGGGGGTGGGTAGGGAAACAAATGAAGTCTAAAATCAACTGATCCTAAATGGAAAAACGTTTAATAACAGATTGATTGTTTGAGGAAAGAGAAAGAAACAGTGGGAAACAGCTGATATTTTCCAGTATAAGCTTTCTCAAAAGGTCCGACTGACCTCAACACCACTTTCTGCTCCCATACTTCTATTTTTACTCAATCTAATCTACTCAAATTTTCCTAAGGGACAGATATGGCTCTGTTATGTATCTTTAAGGAATGGTTGGTGAGAAAATACTTGGTGAGAAAATATTGATTTACAAATTAAGGGGGAAAAAAGCCAGATAAATGGTCAGTTTGTCTGTTCTGGACAACCATTAGGGACCCCCAAAGGAGTTTTGATCCCATGTGGTTTAAGGTCAAATACTGTATGTTCATCAGTCATGCTGCTTTCCATTGCTTCTGTCTTTCTTAGAATCAATCAGTCTAACTAACTCATCCAAGAGGTCGAGGTTAAGCATGGTACAGTTTGCCCCTTCTGGTAAATGTTGTAACTACACGACTGTGGGACAAAAGACATCTTCTCCCTATTTTTCCCCTATTTTGTGCATTATTATCTCTCTTGCTGATAGTTGAGTGCCTTTTTCTTTTGTTGTCTTTTCAGAATTGCTTGTAGATTATTGTACTGTTCATACACTCCAAGCTTTCAAAAAATGGACAATCACATGTAATCTACCGCTATTTTAGCGGGTAGATGCACCATTTTATTCACAAAGTCAAAATACACTTGAGTTTCTTCATGTGAAAGAAGATGACAACAACATCAACAACCACAACAACAACAACATGATTGCACATTAACTTCATAACAGGTCAAAAGTTTTCTTTCCATTTTATAGTCTGTGACATCCACCAAATGAAAAGCTCCATCAGTTTGCTAGTGCGCACTTTGTCAAATACAATACAAAAGCATCATGAGGACTGAGCCACAAAACTCCAATGAAGAAAATATTTTCTGTTTCTTGGAAATGAAAATAATTATCCCCTAAAGGCACAACAGAAGCACGTGCCCTTCTTGTACACAATACTGATGAAATAATACGGTAGAACTGTACAATGGTTTTGCTTCACTTTTATCGTGTAAAGTACACAAGGATGCTGTTTTGTTCACATTTAAAAGAAATGAAAGAAGTTCTTTTTTTCTGAATCAAGCTCTGTAAACTTAAAAGTGAAAATCTCTGTGAATATCCAAATATTCAGAATAATCACAGTCTAGGTTGCCTTTGTAAATTCACTAGAACAACAAGACACCATGAAAAATATCTACATATCTATCCACGCACTGCATACAAAACAATATAAATATCGTTTGAGTAAATTAGATAATCTTTATTCATTCCTTCACATTGAAGTGGGTTTGCCTCTTTAGTGGCACCTGTGGCTGTAGGCTTACTGTGATATACTGTGGTCTGTTTTCTCTTTTCAGTGAAATGACCATATGGGGCAATGAGTGAATGGTTTATAATGTATTCGCTGCACACTATAAAAAAGTGATTTTAACAGTAAAAAACACAGTCTCATGACCAATTCATACGTATTCATACAAGGTGGCAAAATTGTGCTAATTGGTACAAACTCGTACGACCTCACTCGTATGATTTTGTATAAACCCCAGTGATAAGTAGGTTTAGGGGCCGGGTTAGGAGTATGTCACTCGTACAAATACCTACGACTTGTAACTTGTAAAATACGTAAGATTTAGCAAAAATCTTATGAATCCGTATAAATGAGGTCATACGAATTTGTATGAATTAGCCATCTCGTAAAATATGTATGAATTGCTGCGAGACTGAGTTGGTAAAATCCAGTAAAGATGCTATGGTAAAAACCTGTTAAATAGTTAATGGTAAATTCCTGTAAAATGTACAGTATTACATTCCCAGGACTCCCTGCATTGCATTTCAAATTTTGTTTGAATTTGATGTTTTTCCTTCAAAATAACTATGTTTCTTCCTAGTTTCTTATCAGTTATGTGTATTAAAGTGTTCACCCAAAAATGAAAATTCTGTCATTACATGACCCTCATGTTGTTTCAAACCCACAAGACCTTTGCTTATCTTCTGAAAACAAATGAAGATATTTTTGGACGAAATCAGAGAGCCATCTGACCCTCCACGGACAGCAATACAACTGAAATTATCCCAGATCCAGAAACGCAATGAAAACATTGGTAAAAAAAAAAAAAGTTGTGGACATAGTTATTTTTGTACCTGGGCCTAACTGAATATGCATTTGTTACTAAATATATGGGAGGAGAGTATTAAAATGAACCACACAACAAGATTTACAAACGTTTGACCTCGTAAAATTACTGGTATTTGTGCCATTATAAGATCATTATAAGATCCAATTCAATACAAATTAGCCTCCAATTCACTAAAACATAAAAACGTTTTTCCTTTGTGAATGTTCACTAGATGGCTGTCTTTGACCATTGCATGGCTATTTTCAAGTATTAAAACATTTAAAACATGTCTAGAGACACCTTCTTTCAGCTCGTATACTGTTTCTCTCATCAATTGTTCGGCCTGAAGAGCCTTAAGTCATCAAAGTCGATAATAGTTTTCTTTTTTTCTTAGAATTCAGTTACGGATAACTGAAAGTGTCCATAAAATGTTATATTGTCCTCACTTTTGGTTATATTTTCATTTTTACTTTCAGAGAGAAAAGAACAAACACATATTACAAAAGAAAGAAAAAAATCCAATCTATAAATAACCAACAGGCACAAAACCTTCCAAATTTTAACTAAAACTAAATTTCAAAAAGGTATAGTTCACTAAAAAATAAAAATTCGTTTTTTATTTACTCAACAAACCCGCAAATTGTTGCAAATTGTAGAATTTTAAACTTTTGATTTTTGAGTGAACAGTTTGTAGAAGTAGTGGTTTAGCTCTAATGGCAGACAACATTGCCATTGACGAGACTAAAGCTGGCCACAGAGTGGTTCTGGGTGCTTTTGATTGAACTCAGTCGTGTATTGTTACGCCTAGTGCTTTGTGAATGCATCAAGATGGATGGGCAGCAACAGCAAAGCTGCTTGTTGAACTGCTTTCTGAAGGATTTGCTGAGCAGGTAAAGCGCAAAGGGATTCACACAAGAGTTGGTAAAAGCAAGGATACGTGCGCACACGCTGGAGATGAAATGGGCCATTGAGGTGTCCACTTCTGTGTAATGGTAGGACCGGTAGAGGTAAATCACATGGTTTGGAAGCCAGCAGATGGCAAAGAGACCCACAAACACCAGCACGGTCTTGGCAAGCCGCATCCGTGACTCAATCTGTGTTTTACAGAGCACAGAGGTACATATCACATGTGCAGAAATGTCAAAATCACAATCTATTGAAGTGTGCAATTTCTCAGTTAAAAATGCTTTTAAAAAACGTCTAGGTTACTATCGTAACCCACGTTCCCTGAAGGAGGGAACGGAGACGTTACATATGGGAACTCGC
>JAUCMU010000002.1:4490536-4508272 GCA_032275025.1 Enteromius treurensis | reverse complement strand
GGTTTTGGTTCCTTGCCGCTGTCGCCTCTGGCTTGCTTAGTTGGGGACACCTGATTTCTAGTGATTATCGTTGTTTTAATTACAGAGACCGTCTCTGTTTAATCTCATCATTATACATTACCATCACTCTGTTCTTCTATTTGATAATGTTCAGTGCTTTGCTGCAATCTGTATTGTTATAAGCGCTATAGAAATAAAAGTGATTGATTGATTGAACATTTAAACTCGTTCTTTGGTTTTATGTTCAAACTATTCATTTCTAAAACTGTATTCCAAACAAACAAAAAAAGTGTATTAAGTGATTGCATGCAATGTCATAATTGCTTGTTTGCATAATTGCTCATATATATTTATCATATTTATATTTACATAATATTGCTGTTTTTAAAATAGGTTTTAGTGCACAAAGGTCCTAATTGATTAAACATTATTTTTCTTTATTGAAACGTCTGATACATTAAATTATAGATGATTTTTTAAAAATCCATAAAAAATGTCAATCTTCAGATATTGAATATCATAAAAAGGCTGATAAACATTGGGACTGATTTAGTTATTTATTTATTTAGCTATTTTGCAATGCTTCCTTAATTTTTCATATATTAAAATGATTACATGTTCATCATATTAGTTCATAAAAGGCCTACATGTACAAAAATATAATTCTTTGTTAAAGAAAATGATTTATAGTTTTAGCAATTAGATAAATATTAAATATCATAAAAATATTGATCTCTTCTTCAAAGCCTTGGTATGAGCAACAATAATTAACGGTAATAGTAATGCTCGCTTTGCAATCATCACTGAAAATGAATTACAAAAAAATTTAGTCAAACGAGCTTGTATTTTCAAGTTGAAAGTTTATTGTTATTATTTAATAAAATTTCTTAAATGGCAATAATTTACAGGTACATTTTTTAAAATTATTTTATTCAGAATTTTTGTATAATATATATTTATTTAAAAATATTTAAGTTATTGTTTTTTGTTAATAAATAGTTATTTAAATAAATGTTTTGTGGCAAAAAGAGCATTACAGTCGTGATTCATTCAGTCAGTTCATTAACAAAACTATATTAATGCATAAAGAGCCTAAATCAAAATAATTAAATATCATGCTTCATTATTCAACTACATTTTTAATAGTATTAAGTAGTAATTCATTACAAGTTGAAATGTAAAAAATGTCCACTGAAATATTGAGTTATTTTGCCCAAGCTTACTCAAGCAATAATAATTAAGGGTAACAATGGTAATGATTTCTTTAGCCACCATCACTAGCCACATAAATCCTTCATGCCTCAAAGCTTTTAGTGTTTTTTTTTTAGCCACAAGACTGTAATGACAAAATAAACATTTTAATTTTATACCCTTGTAGTACCACCTACACATGTTAGTCACTGAATCACACGGCCTCAAAATAAAACCCTAATCCCTCATATTCATACGACGCACATGCGATCACAAAACACACACTCCTACAACATATCCCAATTCAAACCCAGCAAAAATACATCAAAAGCACGGCATTCTACCAGAAATAAAACTAGGCCTTCCGGGTCTAATCACGTTTGGACACCGACTCATCACAGAAATCGTAAGACGAAAGGGAGATTTTAGACCAGATAAGACACATCAAGTGTCCTAAAAGCCCTGACAATTGCCAGAGAAGCTGTAACATTAACCAGCCTGTCTGTTAGTTTAGGCTGTTGTTCGACTTTCCGTGCGAGTGTAACTTAGACAGCGAAACACAAGCTGCCTTTCTGAATGGTGACAGACGCTATCTTACTCAAAGCTTAGCAACAACAACAACCAGCAACAAACCACATAGCCTGCACAAAGGATGATAAGCTTGAAGCTTTAAATTTGTTTATATGAGGAAAACATGTCACGAAGCCATAGCTTTCAACTTACTAGCTTCAAAACGGAGCAATTAAACATTTAAAATGGGTTATGTAAGGAAACCTACTTGGTAGGTAAAACCAATTATGGTAATGGACGACCTGCAATACAATACTCAAGGGTGCTTCACCTTCAAGCATCCAATATTCCTACCGAGTGCTTGAGCGGGTAGTTATGGAAAAATGCTGAATTTGACAACACGTGTAATGGCCTGGTTACTACAGCTAAGGGTCGTACCTGATAACCTCAACAAGTCTGAGAGCATGACTGTGGCGACTGGAGACGAAGCAGAGGTGCCAAATATAGATCAAAATCATTTGAAAAATAATAACAACTAATTGTAAATTAGCTCTCTCCTGCTGAGGCGTTGCGAAAAATATTATTGAAATAGAAGAGTATATTTAAAAAATGCTGAGCATTACATTTATTCAATGCCAATTATTTTGATATATAAAATGTTAGAATAATTTACATTTATAATATCTAAGAATTTAAACAACTTTTACATACAAATTATAATAATTATTATTATATCATTTTTTCTTAAATTAGAATTTTTTATTCATTTCTATATATTTTAAAGTTTTTGAAATTTGATTCATTTACATGATACATTTTAGAATTGATTCAATAAGCTCAATTCAATGACTCATTTGCATATTTACTCAAAAATATTAATGTGGCATTTATCAAATACTGTATTAAAGTTTTAAATTAAATATGATTCAGATAAATATGGTTAAATATCATTCCTGTGTTCGTTTAGATAAAAACACAGCCAAATATTTGTATTTTATTGTAGTTGTATTTTCTTCAAATCCCTCTTTTAAGTAATATATGACAATTATTTAAAGACGTTTAAATATTTGAAATTATGGAATGTTTAAAATGATAAGACTTTAGAATTCCCTATGGATAAATTACAGTATAGCTGAACTTTAAAATGAACATTATTAATAGATTTGGTTTGGTTGAAGATTTTGGATTCATCAATATTCAGAATTTTTCTTGGCGCATATAAATTGCTATATCAAAGAGTGCAGGTATTTTTGCAGTAGTAGCTCCATCACCCCCGGCCTCGTCTAATACAGTCACAGTAAGTACTATGAGATACAGCACTCAGCCCGAATGATGGATGCAAGGCTGACTTTGGCAGAGCATGAGGATTAATGAAAACCGCAATAAAAAACGGTCTAAACTGATCAGCGCAACACAAGGTCGATGTCTCTTCCGAAGCAGCCACGCTCACTGCTGCTTTACCAGACCTGGACTTTGTTAAAACACAGCGCCGACACTGTAATCTATCAAACACGTGTCTGTACGGGGGGCTCGCTGCTTTTGCTCCTGTTTTCGCCTCGCATCGCCTTGACAAGGGCACGGACAAAAGGTTGTCTGCCTTTGTGCTCTTGGTCTGTCTAGTAAGCAGCAGCAGTTGGTTACTGGTTTCAGAAGAGCTCAATATAACTAATGGAGCATGGCTCAATATTTAATCTCTGTAATGTAGAGAATGGGAACATATATCTTGTCGCTAAGAAAAGAAATCGCTCAATCTCATTAGAGAATTAGGTAGAGAGGTTCAGCCCAATTACAAATTAATGCAATGGTTAATTTATGATATCAAAGTGGGTCCTAAGAGGCCACTTTGCTAAGTAAATCCTCAGTTGTTGGTTGCTTTCAGCTTTTAAATTTCTTTGAAGGAGGACCCCGCATGCTTTCAGAGTTTGCATTTGTGTAATTGAACGCTGCCAGAAAAGGATGACAGCTGTTGTATTATTAAGTTAACTGCAGGGCTCTGAACCGGTTCAAGGAACGAAAACGAAAACAAATGACATTTAACTGGAACAAAAACGAAAACAAAATCGAACAGAAACGTTTATTTAAAAATTGCAATTAATCGGTTAATAACGTTATTTAATCGTTCTCTCCTTATATTAATTTGGGAGACAAAGAACAAAACATAAATATGAATTGTGTTTGCAAGTGCCATGTTGACTCATGTAGCCTGAAACGGACGCGAAGCAGACGTCATAAACGAGCGCCATTATTCCGACGTGACGAGCTTGTCTCAAAAACCTACTGAGCAGAGACGCCTGCAGGATTTCTATCGAGGGTAAGCTACGCACTTATCACAATCTTTTTGCGGGCAGCGAGTTGATCACAGCCGATGTTTAAATAATTTAGCCTTCTCAAATCATCACAACTTGCTAAAAATCTAAAGATATAAAACAGTTCAAGACAAGAACCTCACGTTAGTTTAAATGTTTAATCTAATTAGATGTGCGCTGGACACTTAACGGAGGCGCCACTGTGATCACTTGCATATTATTTTTTCAGTAGAAATTTATATACGCCGTAGTTTTTGCTCATTCGGAACTGTAAAGATCTACCTTTATTTCTGTACACATACAATATCAACAAAACATTGAATTAATTGTTATAGATTAAACCTATCTCATGAAAGTGAATATAGCATGGTTTTCTGTTTCCATTTAGCGTAATATTTATTGACTTTGGATTTTTTTTTTTATAACGCTATTTACTGCTATTTTTTTCTAGAAAACCATTTTCGGAATGCAATGTTTAATGCGAAACACAAGAACAGAAACGTTCTTGTGAAACAGAAATATAAATTCTGCTCTGAGTAAACCGAATGTTTTTTTTTGTTGTTTTTTTTAGGCCCTGGTTGACTGTAACCTGATTTAACTCCTTTCTCTAAACGTATGCAAAATAATATGATAAAACATAAAAGCCACTGTTTCATATGAAATTAAAACTAAAGCCGTAAAACTGCTTTGTTTAAATTTAACACATCTCTACTGTAACTTATCTCAGAGAAAAGAGGACCACTTTAAGTTTCTTCTGTAGCAATTTAATGCTAAATTAAATTAAATTAAATTAAATTAAATTAAATTAAATTAAATTAAATTAAATTAAATTAAATTAAATATTAAGAAATTGTACAGCCTATTCATTTACATTACACAGAATAGTAGAAACTGAAAAAACGTCATAATTGAAAATTATTTGTATAATGTTTTGTCTGAAATTATAATACCTTTAAATTTAAGATGCTCTATAAATTAAAATTAAAATTAAAATTAAAATTAAAATTGAATTAAATTAAATTATTGCTGTTGATCCTATTCCTAACAATAAAACATTACAGAGAATAATGTTTATGTAACCAAAGCAAAACAATTATTATAATTATTATTATTATATAATGTATATTATTATATTTAAATAATATTTTAAAGGAATTGTAGATCATACTCCTACTAAAACATTGCGAAGAACTGTAGTAACATGTTATGATAAATCACACAAGAGTAGAGGGATTTTTTTGGTGCGCTAAATATCTTCAAACAACAATTAGTTTAATATATTTTAAATATTTCAAATTATTGATTTTTTTACAATAATACTCAACACCTTAGAATTTTCTCTGAGCTAAATTACAATAAAGATGCTCCGGCAATGTAAACAATTAGATTAAGTTAAGTTAAATATTCAATTAAATTTAGACATCTCAGATCAACTTTATTTAAATGAACATCTTTTACTTTAATCTTATAATCTCTATACTGTAATCCAGCTCAGTGAAAACTCAAGGGTCAGTGCTGAAGGATGGATACGTGACACTCGGCAGTCGTCTCAGGTAGGGTTAGTTGTCACAGAAAAAGGCAGTGAACATCCTCTAGTGCATCATCGCTATCACGTGCACTCATCACCTGACTCTGCCCTATACATGCACTGACGTTAGTGTTAGGCATCCCACAACGCAGGCGATTTGAGGTTCAACTGAAGCTAACCATTTCATTGATAACCCGCTGATACAAATGAAGGTCATTGGTTAAAAAAAATTTAAAATGCTCTGGTTGGTCCCTTCAGAGAGACACATTTCTCTGCTAAAGCATTTCCATGATTGATGTCCCTCAGAGACCTGTGGGCCCTAAATATTACAGAGAGCGCAACTGGCTCATGAATACACGCCGTTATAATTCAACAGTGTGAAAAGTAATAAAACTGCTCAGGCATTTATGGCTGCAGAGCCAGGGCTTTTAATGGCGTGGGGGGTTCGAGAGAGATTGGGATTTGCATGCATATTACAAAACAGTGATGTTGTTTCATGTGCATGCAGTACAAACACAGCCATGTATGCTTCCATGTCCTGTCTCGATTTTATGTTCAAATCTGATTGAATTTCAAAAACATCTGAACAACCTAAGCGTGCAATTGTTTTGTACACAGAGCAGAAGCATTAAGGTTTTAAAGGGAGAGTACACCCAAAAACAAACTTGTGTCATAATTGATGTTGTTTCAAATCCATACATCTCATTCAAGATACACGTTTTATCTGTGCGTGATCTTAGTCCCACTTCATATTAAATTACCCTATACTTTGTACTTTCATTAAAATAAATCATTTGATACCATTCACTTATTGTGTACATGTTTTTACATTGTACTTATATTATACAAAAATCCTACATGTAACTGTGTCAGTAATTAACTTGCATACTTACTTTTATAATTGCACTGTTGACCCATCCCTTACACCTACCCATCCCAACTAAGCTTATCCCACCTTAGTAGCAGCAAACGTGTTTGCAATACAATATGACCACAAAATATACTTATTTTCATGTAAGTACATAGTAGTTAAGTCCAGGAGAGCAAATCGCAATTTTAAACTTGTAAATTTCTGACCACTGAATGACTGAATATGAAAGAAATGACCAAGAATTGGCATAAATCAATAAATCTTTGATGCTGCATCTCTTCAGCTCTTAACTCAACACTGTGGTACAAGAGCCTGTCTAGCGAGCAGAGAGGGTCCACTTTCTATAGCCTCCTTCTTTTTCATCAGTGCAACAAAGGTCATCAGCCACCAGAATGTTTTATGTCTAAGGTAGATTTTCTGGTTTTGTTGTCATCAGATTGCACGGCTTCTCGTTCCTCTGCTATGGCAGCATCACCTCAATGACCAAAGAGAGGAAATCTCAACTCACGCTCTCAGTTGGATGGCTGTTCTTGGCAATCCTGAGTCTCTAAATTCAAAGTTTCATCCCTGTTGAAGGTCAACTCTTTTTTTCTGCCTGTGCATCAAAAGCCCTGGAGTCATACCAGATCACTCACTATTGCTTTGCTTTTACCACAGCGCAACGTTTTACAGAAATAATTTGCTTTAGATATTTTGAAGAATTCTGATGCTGGTCTTTTCCAATTAAAGTAAGTGGGGCTGGACGATGTGAAAAGAGAAAGTAGTCTACGTGACTTCTTTCATCTGTCTTGATGCACAATTTTCCTGCATATATACACATACAACTAAGCTTTGAGAGTAGATGTATTCAGTTTAATGCATGTTCATGGAAACAAGCAGCGTGAACATTCTTCAATATATCATTTTTGTTTAGGTTTGGAAGTATATTTAGGTGTTAAATTGAATACAAAATACTTTCTTTCTGCTCACAAACTGAAACCCTGTAGGTGACTAGAAAAAAACCTCATCTTATTTCCCCTTCACTCTGACCATACACACTATTAACTAATAACACGGTGTCTGTTATGCCAAAAGCACAACGATCTTGTTGGCACTATGTACTTACTGGCAGTACAAGCTTATTGGCGCTCCTTGGCCTTATCTAAGTACCTGATTTATATAGTTTGCTATTAACGCAAGTATTCGTCAAATGCAGAATATCCACTTTAGTGCGATAGCTTCAGCCAAGAAAATAAAATTTCTCATTAGCTGGTCCCTTGATTTAGCCTACAGCTGTCCAAAACAATGCCTTTAACCTTTGACACGGTGCAAAAATCTGATTTTTCATTTGGTCAATATATATCACTGGCCAAAACAGTACACTGGGCCATGAAAAAGTGTATTGGTTAAATTACATTGGTGTGTAAAATATGAAAACATGCGTGCTTAAAAAAAAAAAAAGTATATACAATTATGCTTTACGGCCATGAAATTCAAAACCAAAGCAACAAACTTGATTGCTGAAATGCATGCATATCAATGTGAAAATGACATGTTAAATCCCTTGAACTAATCTTTCCATCCCACAAGAAATTAAGTGATATTTCCCTAATGGACAAGCCACACATGGTTTCACTTCATAATAAGCCTGTCCGAGGTGTCTGTTTGCAAGTTTAATAAAAAATTAAAAAATAAAAATTAATAAATAATATCCACAGGGTTCCCACACTTTTTGACAATTGGATTAGACTTTCTAAAATAGTTTTACACATAATGCACATTAAAAAATAAATAAAAAATCTCTTATATGAATTACTGTTCCATCTTATTACTTGGCTTTTTTTATTAGTTTATTTGCTTATTCATTTAATAAGGCCTGCAAATCACCGTTCGGTGAAATGTGCTGGTTCTCCATGACCACGGAAACCCTGAAAAAATGTATTTGAAAGAAGGAAAAAGAATAAAGTGGAATAAATCAAATAAATCTTTGATGCTACGCTTCTGCAGAGTATTTTAAGTAACATCATGAAGACCGTTTAGAAATGTACAGGATTTCATCCTCGCCAACACCAGCTTAAAGTCTTAATCTTTTTTGTTAATGCATAACTTAATGCAAAGAAATGCATTACAATGGAGATATGGATGCTGAAATTCACCAGTAATACAGTAATACAACAATTTACTGATGCAAGGTCAAAAGACTGAGTGCTTTCCAAATACCAAAACCATCAAGTGAAGTTCTTTCTCTCGACAAATATGGGCAAAAACTGCCTTAAGTGCAGACTTAAAAACTTCCTAATACTAACATTTTACATACTTAATCTCTAAACCACATTTCCGTTCTGTTGAGAAAGCACACGTGCAAGTCCATAGTCAACATGGTTAATAGACTACGAATCTCAGGTAATGCTCTAGTAGATTTCTGTAATGATTTAATGAAGATTAATAAGTACTTCATGAGGAAAAATGTCAATTCAACCTGGCCTTATCTATCCAACTAGCTAATAAACTGTGAAAGGCCACTGTTAAACAAGGTCAAAGAGTCACTGACAGGATTTCATGGCATGATTTCATTAAGCCGGTGAGAAACGGAGAGGATGCAGTGCTATTGAAGATAATCCGATTGTAATTCTATGGTAATGGGTAACATTTCAAACCCAATGTGTTAAGCATTAGTCTGGAGGAGAGAACGTGTTAAAAAAAACGACAGAACCCAAAAAGCAGCAAAATTAACATGACAGTGAAAACACAGTAAACAGAGTTACCTGGATTTCCCTGGCATGATATATGATTATCAACCCAAGAAGAATGATTGTAGAAAGGCTTATCAGGCATTTTAGGGCTAAAGAGTACAGTGACTCCTGGAAAAAGAGAAAAAAAGAGAGAGAAAGACAAATTCAACTCATTTGGATTAGTTGGTTTAAACATACACTACAATTGCATATTGATTATTATTACTGCAACAAATTACTATGTATTTTTTAATGATTCCAAGACTTCGTAGACATTTGTAAGGGTTTGGATTAAGTCCTGTATTCACAAAACAATAATGTGTCATTTTTAAAACGCACTTTGTTTGATTGTTTTTCCTGTTGTTACTCTTACAGGGGAGACACGTGTGGGGATGCGTTCCTCGGATTGCCCTATTAAAGTCTGATTCTGATGCAGACAAATAGCTTTTTTACTCACAGATCAACCATCAAACATAATTTAACAATAAATCGAGAAAATATGAATGCTGTCATTTGGATCCCCTGTGGCAAATTGAATTGCAGTAATGCATATCCTCTTTGGGACTTTTATAGATAGAGGCATCAATTAATATTACTGTAATTATTTAATTATAAAAGCGCTTATGGTAATATAAATGCATTTTTACACAAAACAGCACAATTATTATTTATTTTCCCAGTAATGTTCCACAGAGGAGCGCACAATCGACAATAAAAGTAATGACAGGCTAGAATTATTGCAGCAAAAGTTAAGTAATAATTATTAACTCAATTAGAGTTTCTAAGAGTTTTAATTTGATTCATGTATACCGGTTAGTTCCGGTGATTAGACTGGTCGAGTTTCCTAATAGTGTTGCAAACATTTAGGAAGTTTCCCTGTTTGCCTCATTCCAGTGTTTTCTTTCACGAAAATCAGCAGAATGTTTTTGGAATGCATGAATATTAATAGTGCGTTTATTGAGCTGTTTAAATGCGGCCAAATCACAGCCCAAGGAACAGCACTGCTGTTTGAGTGATACTGCTTTGAAAGTACACGAATTTTAAACTTCTAAATTTCAATTTTTTTGGAGTGATTCCATAGGGAAAACCGACAAAGCAAAGCGTCTTCTAGCAAACGTGACCTTGCCACAGCTCTTCATTCATGCATCATCCATCTGCATCGCGCACTTTCCAAACTTGTAGTTTTTCCCCCTCGCTCTCTCTCTCGTTTGCCAGCAGGCGGACCGGACTTAATGAATTCTGACCTAGATGGGGGGACCTGCAGGATTTGGGGACTATTAAGTTACGCACCTTTCCGTAAGCTCCCCACGAGAGTTCAGTTTCAATGACCATCACCACGATGCCAAACATCCCAAAGATGAGCGCGTAGTCGCTCAGACGCTTTCTTTTCTCAAACAGGGCCCTCCTGTGCCCGAGCTTCTGTCCGATGTTCTGGTTCTTCTTTTTGCCCGATTTGCCGCCGCTGTGGCTACATCCACCTCCTCCGCCGCCTCCCCCGTCCCCCGCCGAGTAAGGCATGAGGGTGGTAGAGTTGTTCTCCGGTTTTGAAGCGAGCGCGTCGGACTCGTCCGCCGCAGAGACTGGCTGCAGCGGCTGGGACTCTGAATCAAACTCGTGCAGGTTTCTGCGGGACGAGCTCAAGTTGCTGAGCGGCCGCATCACGCCGCCGTTGTATCTGCAGCTGCTCATGGCTATTTGGGTGTAAGAGTTACTCTCTCTGTGGCTGCTGGCCGGACTGTCCCGAATTTGCTGCCGGTTGTGATCGCGATGAGGATGATGATGGTGATGATGATGGTGTCTGGATGAACTACCATGACTAGAGGGCGTGAACTCGCTGTACTGAGCGCCTTGCCTTGTTGAAGATGAGACGGACGGTGTCCTTAAAGTTCCCAGCGGCGTCCCGTGCAAAGGCTGGCTTTTTCTGGCATCCTCGCAGGTGGAGGAGTTGTTGCAGGTGCAGTGCCTGATGGAGCGCTCTTCCTCCCGTCCGCAGTAGTGCTGCTTATAGTGCTGCTGCTGCTCTGGAAAGAAATCGTTCTGCAACTGCAATGGGGTTTCCATCTCAGAGCTGCCGTTTAAAGCAGAGCCCCGTGCATGCACCCTACCGAGGGGGCGTTGTGATGAGTAACGGAGGATAAAAGCTGGCGCGAGGTTGGACCCACCTCGGCTTCTGTAGAAGTGCGAGCGCGCTTCCGATTGGCCGAGCGACCCAAAACAACTGGGCTGACGTCACGCGGGGAAGGTGGCAACATGCGGTTCAAATATACAGGCATTCACAACTCAGTGCTCTAACTGTTTACTCTCCATATTATAGGTCTTTGACTTATTAGGTGTAATCATTTTGAATGCGTGTTTCATAACGAATCCAATGTGATTTCATTTAAAATGTAAATTAATATAATGTATACAGAAATTGTAAAGAATTGTGAAAGGGTTTTGTTTAAAAATAAAAATTATCAAAATGCAAAGCAATCGTTTTTCTTTGAAATAATAGTAATAATAATAATAAAATAACCGAGCTGATCTGACATATGCTTACCTTAAATTCTGGTCTTCACTATTCTGTTTCTATTTCTTTACTTATATGGTCATGTGTTATATGTTTATAATTCAATTTACGAACAATTATGTTATTGAAACTATGGATGAGTTTGTGTTTTCTTTTGATGAAAGTCGTTAACAAAATGAAAGAAAAACGAAATATCGCTCTCGTTGCTATATGCGTAACAAATTGCACTCTTTCTGGAGTCTATCTGTTGGCATGCCCATTTTAAAAGAAAAGATCAAAAAGTCAATAATTCAATAACTTCAATAACATCCACCTAACCATTTAATTTGTAATACCTACAGAAAGTACCAAACGCATTTGAGCGGATTGTTTTAGTGATTCAATTCAAAAGATCCGATTCCGTTTGATGAATCAATATCGCCACTGGTCACAGTACAAGTGCACCTGACTTAAAGCCAGGTTTACTTGCGAAACGAACTGGCTACTTTAAACAACAACATAGCACACAATTAGGGAAAACAAACGAGTTCATTTCTACACTTTCCTGAGGCAAACTGATAATTCTCCTTTATTAAACACTGCGTTGCTGTTCAATGAATAGTCTACTATTTACATAGCTGTATGCCTACGTGCAATATTACTATACAAATCGTCTGCTGATGCAATTAGAATTAGTCCGTTTCTAGCCTTATCCTTATGTAAAGGCATAATACGAAGACTAGCACGTGTGAAACAGTCGCTGCAGTATTACTGCAGTCGCAGCACGTCACCTCGCAGCGTCAGCAGCATCTGAAAACCCTTTGTTATTGTTGTCTTGCCTTTTGCCAACTCGCATCCTTATAAAGCAAGATCAAGCGCTCCGGTGCACAGGAATGTTGTCAATCAAATAACCAAGCTCTCACAGTCGGGCATCTCATTACATCACGGAGCCAGAGTTTGAATGCAAGGAAAATGACGATTGGGATTGATGCGATTGGGAAACTAGACAGATTTACTTGAAAACAGGGCAGGTTGCATTCAAAGACATGTGATGGTTTTATACTGCTGCATTTGTATTTGTCTTCTCTTGAGTCTCATGTTTTCATTAAACAAAACGCGCACACACACAAATCTACAATTATTTTACTGTATATATAAGTGTATATATACTGGGCCATTTTACAGAATTGGTCCAAAGTCAGTTGGAAACGTCTTGAATTTATATATATATATATATATATATATATAGTACTAATTGTGCAATTAAATTAGTTAGTAATTATTGTATTTTCCGAAATTTCTGGAATATTTGTCCTTGTAGTTTGCATACTAAAATACTACCAAAACATACTAAAATTGTATAACTGTACCAAAATTATATGAGAATAATGTGGTTCCCTTTTGTCACTACTAAAACAATGATAGGTTTCGGTCAATACTGTGGTGACAATTATATGGAATCATACAAAAATTGTCAATGGAAATCAAATTTATTAACTTAATTTATTAAATTAATTGAACTTATTAAATTGAAGTGGAAAAACACACTACAGGCAGATCCAACTTTGATGTAATGTATGTAAAACAAGTCATAATGAGGCTCGGTAGTGTGTGTGGCATCCACGTGTATGACCTTCCTACAACGCCTGGGCATGCTCCTGATGAGGTGGCGGATGGTCTCCTGAGGGATCTCCTCCTAGACCTGTACTAAAGCATCTGCCAACTCCTGGACAGTCTGTGGTGCAACGTGGCATTGGTGGATGAGCGAGACATGAAGTCCCAGATGTGCTCAATTGGATTCAGGTCTAGGGAACGGGCATAGCATCTATGCCTTCACCTTGCAGGAACTGCTGACACACTCCAGCCACATGAGGTCCAGTATTGTCTTGCATTAGGAGGAACCCAAGGCCAAACGCACCGGCATATGGTCTCACAAGAGGTCTGAGGATCTCATCTTGGTACCTAATGACAGTTATGCTACCTCTGGCGAGCACATGGAGGGCTGTGCGGCCCTCCAAAGAAATGCCACCCCTCACTATTACTGACTCACTGCCAAACCGGTCATGCTGGAGGATGTTGCAGGCAGCAGACTCAGCGTCTCCAGACTCTGTCACATCTGTCACATGTGCTCAGTGTGAACCTGCTTTCATCTGTAAAGAGCACAGAACGCCAGTGGTGAATTTGCCAATCTTGGTATTCTCTGGCAAACGCCAAACATCCTGCACGGTATTGAGCTGTAAGTACAACCCGAACCTGTGGACATCGGGCCCTCATACTACCCTCATGGAGTGTGTTTTTGAACGTTTGAGCAGACACACGCACATTTGTGGCCTGCTGGAGGTCATTTTGCAGGGCACTGGCAGGGCTCCTCCTGTTCCTCCTTGCAGAAAGGCAGAGGTAGCGGTTCTGCTGCTGAGTTGTTGGCCTTCTCCACGTCTCCTGATGTACTGGCCTGTCTCCTGGTAGTGCCTCCATGCTCTGGACACTACGCTGACAATAGATTTAAAAAAAAAAAAACTAAGTATAAAAAGTATAATTTTATAAGCTGAAATTAAGGACAGCCACCTCCCAATTGAAATTACACAATAAATTATGATTTTATAAATTAACCTTACTAATATTTTAAATATGATTGTGGGTTTCAACAGATAATAAAAGTATATTAGTAAACATCTAAGATTTAAATAATTAAATCATTTTTAAATGCGTTTTTTGCTTGTGAGACAGCAGTTTGAATGTAGAATGGTACAAATAGTGAAATATTACATTGTATATTGTGAAATATTATTACATTAACATTTTATTAATATTATTAACAGTAATTTGTTTCAATATTTTACAATGTCATTTAATGACAAAGCTGGATTTTCAGCATCATCACTCTTTGGTCTTTGGTGTGATATGATTCTTCTAAAAACATCAGTAAATCATTCCATTCCTCAAATATTACTGGTGCTCAAGTTATTAATAACGGCTTATGGTTCTTTTTATTTTCAGTATTAAAAATGTTATTGCTGCCTTTATTATATATATATATTATTTACACTTTTTAAGGAAGAAGAACAGCATTTATTTGAAACTTTTCTGGCATCATACATTTTATATAGATTCAAATCATACAAATACAAATTTATTTACAATTTAATACACACATACCCCAAACATCCGAATGGAAGAATATCACGGATTCTGCATAAATATTTAGTGGCATAACTGTTTTCAACAGTAATATTAAAAAATAGCAATTCATTATATTACATTTTTTTCTGAAGGATCGTGTGACAATGAATACTGGAGTTATGATGCTGAAAGTTTTGCATCACTGGAATAAATTACATTATAATAATTAAAATTATAAAATCGAATTTAAGTCCATACTCTCTCTCTCTCTCTCTCGTTGCCTTGTGACTACACGTATGTACCTTAACGGCCACCGTAGTTCCAGATGTTACACCCGCCTAGCGTGATTACACTAACTGTTTTCATCCATTAAATATATAAGGTACAATACAACCGGTGAAATATCCTCATAACGTGCAAAGAAATGGTCCGAGTTAAACAGGGCTATCTGTTTTTTACTGATGGCCGAAGCCGATGCGAGGCTGTTACTGACAAAGCAATAATTTAATAGCTCGACGGTGAGCGAATTCTTTGTTAGAGAGAAATGCTATTCCTGTCCAAAAATCAGCTTATTACAGTTGATAGATAGTAGATTCGGGGAAGCACGAGTCAGATGTCGACGATTGTATCGATTGAAATGCATGACATGACGTGTAAAGCTGGATTGAGCTGCTGATAACGCATAAGACTGAACAATGAGGAGAAAGAAAGGAGCTGCAACCTCTAATCATGTGGATCCCTCGGGTAGGCTGTGATGAGTTTGAACTTCAGACGAGACCCTGTTCTTGAAATTTATATAATATTGTTTTATACAGTGGCCATCTCAAAACAGTTAATGAATAAAGTAGCATTACAGTGTTACCCATCATAGTAAACCTGGTGCCAATGAAGTGGCTGAGAAATTTATTAGAAAAACGTCATTGCTGTTGATTATATTTGTATTAATTTATATTTATACTCTACTAATATCATAATATATATATATATATATATATATATATGTATGTATACATGTCTCTTTTGTCATTGTTTATAATGAAATAAAATTTGACATCTAAAATATTTGACAGTCACCAAGAACGCCTCTCAAGGGCATGTGTTGTGTTTTTGCCTGACAGCCTCCTGTGCTTTATTGCTTTATTCCAGCCGAGTCAGACACTATCATTCCAGAGACTCCTGAAACCCAACGTCCGTCAGGATCGGCTCCCTCCATTGCCCTTTCTGACTCTGACTCTGATATTGAGATATTAGGCAGTTCCATGATGCCAGTCAGGTCAGTAATCAACTGCAGTATTTGTTCACTGTGTGCATAAAAATTGCTCCCACAATGTACAAATGTTTGTATTCCTTAAAAAAAAAAAAAAAAATCACAGTAAAACCAATGAATTTATTAACTGAAATTGATAGTATGCATTGCATGTAATTTCACTGTTAAACTGTATGCATTTTAATAGGAAAGATTGAACTGCCATATAATTTACTGTAAAAAAAACCTCACATAGAACTAGAAATCCCTACGTCAAATAAAAATATTTTATATACATGTTTTTGATATAATCAGTTTAGCTAACGTCTTCCTATTATTTTCTTCCTATTATTATTATTATTTGATCATTACCAGTTATTATCAATTTGATCAAATATTTGCAGCCTTACAAAATTATTTTTGCATTTTTTTACTGCCATAAACTGCCATTTCTGAGACTTGACCTTTAGATAAAGAAAAGGCATTTATTTGATCAAATAGTTTCAACTCTACAAAGCTGTTCGTTGGTATGTATTATACTTTGATATCAAGGCAAGAAGAGTCTGAGAAAATAGTGCTGTCATCCGATGATGAGACATCACTGTCTGATGAAGAGGAAGTAACTTTGGTGAAGGTTGAGAGGAGGCCAAAACACAGCAGAACAATGAGATCTACCTCAAAAGCTCCAAAAGTACGTCAGAAAAGATCACGTGTGGTAAAAACAAGCGCATTCCTTTAAATTTGGGTGCATTCCAGTTATCGTCTGGGCTGCGTGTCAGTAATCATGTCATTGACGTTTTAGGTGACCAACAGGGCGCACCCCTCGCCCCTGAAGACGTCTGGGATGGCAGGTACAGATAAGCAGAATCGCTCAATCAATCTGAACAGCTCCCATGATAAAAGCTCATTGATTGCTCGAATGGCTTCAGTATTGCTGAGTCCAGCTGAGTTTGAGGTGAAGATGCATTCGCTGCATTGATTCATGTGTTGCTGAGCCATGTTGACGTGCTCTCCTTTTCAGCATCTGATCCGGTCCACGAAAAGAGGCAGCAGCAGATGTGTGGCGCTTCCCAGGAGAGCGACAGCTCCCATCGCAGGGGAAAGAGGCGGGCTTCTGCGGTGAGCTCAGGCCCAGTCATTGGATTAACATGGGACGCTCTGTCTCTGATCCTCTCAATACTGACAGCAAGGCATTTTATGCTGCTTCAAATCCACCGAGGCTAAATTGAAAAGAGTGTCCCGATCAAGGACACTAACAGTTTGTCTTTTTTACTTGGGATATCAAGTGCCAGGTTACAGTTAATCCCTTTTCGAGATGATTTATTGGGCTGTTCGTCATTTGTCATTGGAGAGAGTGTGTGTGTCCACACTTAAGTACTGCAGTGGTGACGTATTTTTGTAGGGTAACCCATAAGTCACCATTGCTTTGGTTACCTCCACAAAGAAGCTTTTTTAATTATTGCAGAAAATAAGCTTTTCGATCAATAAAAGTTTATGATGGCACATTACATACATATGATAATGTCCACAAATTAACCTATGCCACACATCATCTTCTCACAGTTAAAAATACATCACAAACTGACAACACGCTGACAGACAAGACAGAGCAGGTTACTTTTGGCAGCTTTCAAATTTAGTCATTTATGCAAGAAAAAAAAAACTATTAACCACCGACCTTATTTCAGAAATATACCCCCAGTTTCACAGACAAGGCTTAAGCTAGTCCCAGACTAAATTGCATGTTTGAGCAGTCTCAGATGAA
>JAUCMU010000002.1:4456486-4471073 GCA_032275025.1 Enteromius treurensis | reverse complement strand
AATGTCATAATCAACACGTCTATTCGTTTTCACTTTGTTGGCAACAGACGTAATAGATTTAATTTGTTTGAGCAGGGACATTTTTACACCCTAGCCTTACACACGCTCCGCCTATGAATCAGTGTTTTTGGTGATCCTGGTCGGTGGATGGTGCTGTCACAAAAAACTAGGGTCCTAAAACTGCTGCTCCTCCAGTTGTGCAGGAACACCCTTCTCCATTGATAGGCGACAGTGAACAGGGACTGTTCATTATTTAAATCTGGAATTTCTTTGAATTTAAAAACCCTACAGAACTTTTAAGATAGTGTAAGCACACAACTGCATGAAATATATAACTCTGCAAGTAGTTTTTGAAAATTGTCTTTCAAAATTGTCCCAAAAAGTCTCTTGCTTACTTTTGTCACTTTTTTATACATTAAAAACAATATTATGAAATGTTATTATAATTTAACATATTTTTGTTTATTTCAATACATTTTTAAACAAAATTTATTTCTGTTATGGCTAAGCTGAATCTTTTAGTATCTTAAGAAATCAATAATATGCTGATTTGATGCCGAACATTTATTATAATTGAAGACATATATTATTAAGCTATATATTTATGTGGAAAGTATGGTCATTTTCTTTTAGGATTCTTTGGAGAGTAGGGAGATAAAAATAACAGAATTTTTATCAAAATTATGAATGTGTTTAGGGACATTACAGTGTGAATCAATAACTCAGTGGCAGTAATAAAAAAAATAACAACACGAATTTTAATTCCAGAATTCACTTGAAATTATGCTAAGTGCAACAAACAGCATGTGGTATTTCTTCAAAACAGTCTAACCTTCATGAATTCTCTCCAGGTTATGTTCTGTTCTGTTCCTGAAACTGGCACAGGAAGAAAAGAAAGATGTAAATGTTCTAACTTGAGTGTAACATTTCTTAAAATGGATAGTTCGCCCAAAAATGAAAATAACGCAATAATGAATTACTCGCCCTCAAGCCATTCTAGGTGACTTTCTCCTTTCAGATGGATACAATCGGAGTAATAATAAATACGTCCTGGCTCTTCAAAGCTTTATAATGGTGACTGCTAAGAATTTGAAGGCCACATTGGGTATTTTATCTGGTGTTTAAATTTCTATACAAGTAGCAGGATTCAAGAGCAGTGTGTTTGTGTGTGTTTTTAAATCTCCGTAGGAAGACAACTCTGCTTTTGAACAATGTGGTGGCAATCTGTGGAGCTGTCCTGATGTTGTTGAGTAAAACCGCCCTCTCTTTTGAGATGATCATGGTGGCACGTGTCCTATACGGCATCAATGCTGGTGTGTTGAAAAAATTTTAACTTTTTTTATTCTGTGCTATTTTTCTATGTCCGCTTAAGAGTGCTGTCTGTGCAGGTGTGAGTTTGACTGTCCACACCATGTATATACTGGAGTGCGCCCCCAAGAGGCTGCGTGGGATGGTCGGTGTTTCTGTGGCCGCCTCTGTTTCAATGGGGAAGTTTTTTGGCCAGCTGCTTGGGATCAGGTGTGTCATTAACAGCAGGTTTATCTTCCTGTAGCATTCATATGTCAAAAGATTAAAACTTTAAGGCTTGGGTTTTGAGTCTGTGTGTGTGTCAGTGAGGTGTTAGGCACTGAGGAGGGCTGGATCTGGCTGTTGGCCTTCAGCGGGGCGGCTGGTGTCCTGCAGCTAGTAACTCTGCCCTTTCTCCCCGAGTCCCCGCGGTACCTCCTGCTGGATAAGGCAGACAAACACGGCTGTGAGATGGGTCAGAACCACAGACAACTCCTTCGACATTTAAACATGCATGGATATTTCTTGCAAAATTCATCTGAAATCATTTGTTCAAAATGTGGGGCCACATCATGGAAAAAGTTTTAGTGCTCTTTTGAAATACAACACTGAAACATTTTTTGTAAATACATTACTGTTAAAGTATTGTATTGTAAATTTTAAATTGTGTGTGTAATTGCATATATATATTTAAAAAATATACAGCATAAAGATACATTTTATATTGCTTATGATAAATCAGTTAATCGATAGCCATAGCCATAGATATGTGGGGGCGTGTTTAAATGAGGCGTTTTAGGAAGGGGTGGACAAATTGTACATTTTTATAAAGAATATCTCTTTGGGATTGAGACTTCAGTCTTTGCAACCTTACGGATCTTACACATGCACAAACAAGGGGGAAAACTTGATATTGCACCATGTGACCCCTTTAAATTGCAATAATATTTCACAATATTGCTGTTTTTTCCAGTATTTTTGAAACTTTCTAAACTCCAGAACTTGGTAGAAATGGGTATAAACACATCCTCGCCATTGGCTAAAATGTATTTAATATAAATCTATACTGGTAAGTTATTTGATGATGTTCAATATATCTCAGCTCTGCGCAAGCTGTGGGGAGCTAAAAAGGACCCTGGACCAGAGATGAAGGAGATGTTGGCTGAACATGCCTCCTTAAAGGGCGTGAAGATCCACAGCCTTATGGACCTCTTCCACGACAAAAACGTCCGCTGGCAGCTCCTCACCGTCCTCGTCACGTTCAGCACGCTGCAGCTCTGCGGCATCAATGCTGTGAGTCACAAAAATTCGCATTGCCACCTGCGCACCTAAAAACGACTGAACCGAAAATGCTTATGTTGTCAAAACACACAACCATATGCCACAGTCTGTTCAGGAAATGGGCTTGCTGGCTTTACATTGCAATATAATTTACTTCACGCTCAATTTTTCTTTTTGATGAAAGCCACTGCCAATTTTTTCATCATTCAGTTTCAAAGATGATATTGTTGTTCATATGGCCTGTAAATTATGTCTTCGCAGGTCTATCTCTATTCGTTTGATGTGTTTCAAGCTGCCGGTATTGCCAAGGAAAACCTGCGCTATGCTGCCCTGGGGACGGGCCTGTGTGAAGTCTCCACCTCTATTGCCTGTGTGAGAGGCTCTTTACCACCCAGATATTTCAACTAAGCTCAAAACATGAGCATGTGACCTGGTTTAAAAGAATCTTCTGTTTGTGTGGTGGTTTACTGTGTTATTTTTATCCAGGTGCTTATCATCGAGAGCACAGGGAAGAGAGTGCTTCTCTTTAGGGGTTACCTGTGCATGGCCGCCTCACTGGCCCTGCTCACACTTACACTTTACCTTCAGGTCTGCTTTCATTCATTTTTTAAAATTGCGTTATATTTTGGAAATCATCTAAGCTTTGTGGGTAATTATTGATTTAGAAGACGAGTTACACTTTGTATCCATGGCTAATAATTCAGTTTTTTACAATATGAGTGCTGATTGTGATTTAAAAAAAAAAAAAGCATTTAAATTTCTGTTACGTTTTAAAGGGATGATTTAGTTTTGAAAACCTTTTTTTTAAATGTCAAGCTGCTGATTTATATTAATACAGGGACTGCAGCTTCAAAAAAGACAACGCATCATGAATGTTTAATAAAAGTAGTGCTCTTGCACTATAGTTCATGTCTTTTAAAGTCAAACTATGTGTGAGGAACAGGCTATAATTTTACCTTCGCCAAATGTTTTAAGTCTCAGGTTGTACTTATTATATAATGAAAGTGAATGAAGACTGGTGCTGTCAAGCTTTAAAATGACTAAATGCACCATAAAACTACAGTAAAAGTAGAGTATATGAATCACATGCTTTATTCCACTTGTTCTGTGATCATGTGATAGTTTTATGGGAGAAACAAACTGACTTTTTCAAATCTTCTCCACAGCTTTCACATCACATGTGAATGGAGACTAGAGAGGTTAAGCTTCAGAAGTGACAAAAACGCACTATAGTAGAAATAAAATAGTTTGTATTAATCATGCCTTTTTAACATGGACTCTGCAGAAGTGATAAAAACACTCAATTTAAGTCATTTTTAGAGGACGTTCACTGGCACTTTTTATATTATGAAAGTGAATGGGAAGCTATCAAGCTTCAAAAATATATTCAAAAAAGCATTACAAAGGTATAGTAAATGAAGTTTATATGAGTAATGTGCTTTTTTTTTTTACATTTTCTGTGATCATGTGATGAGTTTAAAGAATGACTTAAGAGTTTTGAACCACATGGTAAGAAATTAAACTACTTTTAAGTGAGTTATTTCTTAAAGACAAATCAGTAAGCATTAAATAAACTGAATTTTTCAGTGTTTGCTATATGAAACTATTCTGAGATGGTCTTTGTCTGACTGTCATAGAACTTTGTATCCTGGATGCCATACTGCAGTATGGTCCTTATTTTCACCTTCATCATCTTTTTCTCTAGCGGGCCAGGTACATATTTTTTCCTCTTCAGTCAGGTGTTCTGATGCTTATTTATAGCCTTGTTGTCTTAACGGTACTCTTCTTGTGAATTCTCTCTTCCCCAGCCGGGGTGACAGCACCACTTCCTGGTGAGATTTTCACACAGTCCTATAAACCGCCGGCGTTCATGGTAGCCTGCATCCTCAACTGGACGGGACTCTTCCTGGTGGGCATGTTGTTTCCTCTCATAGTGGTGAGCCTTTATCATTTTATGGTTTTATGCCCTGTTTTAATGCTATAACAATTAAAGTTGCAGAAACAATTTGCACATAGAGAAATTGTATTTTTGAAAGATGTACAGACAGGAGATTAAGTTTCAGTTCATATGAGCAGCCTAATAAAAAAAGTAGTTTTTGAAACACAACCAGAAAAAAACACAATATTTTGTCAAAATTTTCATCACATTCAGATGCTAATATTCAGGGAATATTCTCTCTTGCTAGAGTGATTTTACTCATACTGTTCATAGCTTATAAAAAACTAAAACTAAAGACTTCATCATGCAGTAAATGCTTTTGATCTCTCAAGATGTTTTTGTTTTTTTTAGTGGCATACTTGATAATGTCAGCTCGTATTTTGTTAAAACAATGATGATTTTATCGTTGGCCAATTACCCTACAAGAAGCAGGTCTCTTTATGGAGGCTACTATTTTTAGATGATCAAATTAATACTCCTTCGTTTATTTAGTTTCTCTTATCGCAACACTTTACTCAATAAATTAATCGTTGCTTAATGTAAATTACTACATTGGAATCTAAAAAAATTGTGCTTTTGGATACATCCACACTACTAGAGGGCAGTATAAGTCTAAGATGATCATAAAGTTACTGAAAGCACCATTGAAACATGCCTGATTCACAGTTACTTCATGCCTATTTTTCCATTGCAGGAGCATATGGATTATTTGTGCTTCCTCATATTTTTTGTGTTCTGCTTCTTCTCTGGTGTTTTCGTGTGGTTCCACGTGCCTGAGACAAAGAATAAAACTGTTCTGGAGATCACAGAAGACTTTAAGAGAATGCACCAGAAACGCAGACACTCACTTCAGTCCAAACTGAGCTCAATACACATCAACAGCATCCAGAGCAGCATATCTACAAAGCTTTAGCACCAGTTCAGAAACCTAGTCATGTAGTCAAATCAGAAGCTGACCAATAAAAAGTCATTTTACACCCAATATTTTTTCTCTGTTTCGATGGCTGCTGACTGTGTGGTCTGTTTGGCTATTCTGTTGGTGACATCAAGCCACATCCCATCTGTAAACTCAAAATCCAATTTCAATTAGAGGCGAACTGAATGTTGAATCAATATATTTGTACTTCGTCACGCCAAGAGTCACACCGATTCAGGTTTGGCCTGATATAACGGCTGTGGTGCAATGACTTTATTGACACTGTTTCTTGGATGGCTCTGTAGAGTGATTAGCAAGGCTTGAGTATCTATGGAATCCTCAGAGGTGTGTCGACCTCTTACCACACCATAAAGTTATCAGATTCATTATTGGACTCCACCAAAAGACTATGTAACGTGGCATCTCTCGTAATTCATATTTTCTGAGGCTTACCAAAATTGCTCAGAAAATGTTACCTAGTGACTGTTTTGTTCTTCTATTCAAACACAGTATATACTTTTAAAAGATATTTTAAAATGTTGTTCCTGTGGGCTTATTTAGATCGTCTGCCCTCAAAATACATATCACAGTATTCACTCAAAAACTAACACCCATTAAAAAAGGAAGGTATCTTGCTGATGAATACATGCCATTGCATGAATAAGCGCACACAAAAAGTACAATTTAAATGGGTTTTGTTAATTGAAATATTAAATAAAATGCAAATATTAGGAGAAAACTTAAATGAAAATTATAAACTTCAAATATTGACTACTATATAGTAGGCAAAATTTGAAGTTAATTTATATGTATATAATAATAGAATGAAAAATATATACATTTGCAAATGTTAAAGAAAAAACAAACAAACTCCCTATTACTCCCTACTTGTTACTCGGGTGCAGCCGTAGTGACAACTTGCCCCGGTGTAAGGGACATGTTCTCTCCTCGTGAATGTGAATGAAGGGAGGAAGGCAGCCCTAATGAAATATTGATGCGAGGTTAATTGTGAATGTGGTAAGCTCGGCAGTGTCGACTGTCAAGAGTTTGGGCGCTGAACGGGGACCTGTGCGTCGCGAGGCAAGCGCGTGCGGCGCTCTGATAACACAATCTCCCGCCCGTCAACATCAAACTTCACTCACGCTCGCGTGCATCCCACATACGCCCAAATTACGTACATAGGGTTCCTGTTTACGAGCCAAACCCAAGAAAAACTTACACTGATGATGTCAACATCATGGTACGATTTAAAGCGCAGAGAGGAGTTTGGTGACAGCTGCACGCCGCTGGTTTTAATAGAGTGATTCTGGGAGCGCACTCTCGCGATGGAGCTGCGCGCCGCCAAAAAAGAACTGCATCACAGGTAAGAACGGGTTCATTTACACACTCACACACTCACACAGGTGAAAACCACAGCGTTCAACAAACTAAAGAAACGCAGATCTTAGTATGCAGGTATTTCCTCATATATTCAGTTTCTTTCTTGTTCTCTTTGTTCTATACAGTTACGCTTTTCTTAGTAACGTTAAGTGTCTTCATTTAGTATTCTTTATAATATCAGCCTCAGTCATGGGATGTTTTCGAGGGAAATTAAGCCTCTGTTAACCACAACGGGATTTCTTATCGATTGATAACACAGTAAAGTGATAATAGTTCCACTGACAGAGGTTTCTTGCCTCAGAACGACTTAAAGCATCACATTCACCTGGACCAATGATCCAGATATTAATATTATCTAAACAAAATGAACGCTAACACTTTTTTTTTCAAACAATAACAACACCACGAATCATAAATTAAATCATAACTTTAATTTTACATGAATTTATTTAGGCTATTATAAGGCGCTACAGTGTAATTACAGAGCAAGTGGTTACGCTTTATTTGAAAGTCCCATTCTCGCTATTAACAAACCATTAACTATGAAGTTTGTTTCAGTAAACTACTAATCTGCTGCTTATTAGGTAGTTAAGTTTATGTACTAGGTAGGGTTAAGGGTGTAGAATATGCTCATGCACAATATGTGGTTCATACGTGCTAATAAACGTTATTAATAGGCATGCTAATAAACAACTAATTAATTGTAAGAATTGGTCCCTATAATGAAGTGTTACCCAGCATGCACGTACTATTGGGTTAGAGTTCAGTTTAAGGTTGGTTGATTATAATTTAGGCTACTTATAGGTACTGTTACATGTGTAACATATAATGGGGGGACAGTGTAAGATAAAGTGTTATTTATTTGCATATTTATTCATTCGTTTATTTATTCACTGAGTTAGCTGGTCCTGTTTGTTTGATCATACCCTTATCTATTTAAAGATAAAAGACTGATTGTTCCTGTTCTTTTTGAATAGTTGAATCTATTGAACCAGTCACACATCTGTTTTGGATGATTAATTATAATTTGGTCGTCATGACTTTAATTATTCTGCGGAAAACGAATTAATAAGTAAACGTAATTTTCATTTTTGAATGTTTTATCATTGAAAAAAAAAAAAAGAGTTGAATATGACACATTGCAAACACAACTAATGACATAAACTGAACCATAGAGAGTCACCATAAAATGTTAGGACTTCAAAACTAGATTTCTTTTTCATCAAATTGTAAATATTCAGTTAGTAAGACAATTGATATATATATATATATCGATATATTTAAATTGATGTGTGTGTGTGGACATGTGTTAAATTAACTATTATTGTGATTTTACACATACCACAGTTCCTGACAACCGAAACTCATTGGTGACAATCAATAAATCTGTCTTACCAAAAGAGTCTCGATATCAAATTAGGAAAAAAAAAAAAAAAAGTAGACAATTTGTTTAACCATTTGGGACAACATTTGGAGTTATTAATCTATTAATCTAACCAACTTTAATAGACATTTCTTTGTATTTGTGACTCAAAAGGTCTTGTTAACTCATAAATACGTTGTTTATTATTATTTATAGTTCTTATATAAAATGTTTAATTCTTAATTATTTCTCATATTCAGTATTAATTGACTGTTAAGGTGCAATATCTGTGGCTTCAGTTAAATTGTATTGTCTTACTATTTTTAGATTTCTTAGTCACTACTTTCCACCCTAAATATAAAAACGTGACTTGCTTACTCAGAAAAACGGCCAAAAAGAGAGAGTGCCAGTTGGCTGTTCTTTCACTCTATGTCTTTACGTCTTTTAAGCGGCAATTACCTCACACCAGCTGGACTGATGTCATATGTGAGGGACCTGATAAGAACAGACCTAAACTGTGCTGACTTGATACATAGAAGCGTGCGATAAGCACAGCACATGTTTGAACACAAACTTTTAGGCTACGATTTGGCGGAATAGTGTGTTCTTTTAGATCAGCTGATATATTCTGGCAATAACAACACCGAGGTTGGTTATAAGGCAGACACAGTGTAAGTTACTGTGGATAAAAGCTAATCGATAACTGTGTTGACCCATCAAAGTAAAGGAAACCACTTTTTGTCTTTCCCTTCAGGGTGTTTGTGAACCGGAGTCTGACGCTTGAAAACATCAAGTGCTATGGCTTTGACATGGATTACACTCTGGCAGGTGAGAGTGTTTATAGCACCGTTGGGAAAAGCTGTCAGGCTGTGTGTGAAGTGTTTCATTCACAGCCACTCTCTTGTTTTGAACAGTGTATAAGTCTCCAGAGTATGAGAGTTTGGGCTTTGAGCTGCTCAGGGACAGGCTGGTGTCAATTGGATACCCACACGAGCTGCTGGGCTACATGTACGACCCCACCTTCCCCACGCGGTAAGTGATGCTCCCTTAATGGCTCTGGATTAGCCTATATCGGGTCTGTGAGGTCATGGTTAAGGCTTTTGAGGCTTGCTATGTGTGTTCGCACAACACTGACAAATGTTTACATCCACATTGTCTCCTATTTTCAATATACGAGTTAAAGGGACAGTTCACACCAAAGCCAAGTCGTTCCAAACCTGTGTGAGAAGCTTTCTTCTGCTGAGCTCAAAATAAGAAGATTTGAAGGTGAGTTTTTACAGTAGCCATTGACTTCCACAGTAGGAAAAAAAAAACAGTGGAAGTCAAAGGAGACCAGCAACTGTTTGGTTGCCAACATTGTATGAAAAATAACTCTTGAGTTCAACAGGAGAAAGAAACTCAAACAGGTTTGAAACTAGTGGAGGGTGAGTAAATCATGACACAGTGTGATTCTATTGATTTCAGTGGTGAATGGTGATTCACAACGGGCATAGACAGTAACAACAGTGTAACAACTGAATAGAATACTTCTATCGGGAAGTGATTGAATTATTGGAAAGTAGGCATGTATAGGCAGGTACATGGAAAGGAGGGATTGAAAAGTAAGTGGAATTTGTGAACTAAAGATGTTAAAATCGTTTTAAAATCTGAAATAATGCGCAGTTAAGAACTAGAAATGTATATTAACCGACGGCGGTTCCAAAATTGCAGCATCATAATCATTTTAAACAATATATAAGTTGTGCATCACAAACATACATATATATGGTATTGTTTGAAAGCTTAGAACCTCAGCTTTCAGGAAACCCCCATCACTTTTGCATTTATGTTACATAGAAGAAGATAATAAGGTCTAAATTTGAGACCATTTTTATCCATTTACTCCAATGTATGGGGGTAGGACGCAATATTAAATTCAGGTATGCCCAATTCTTTTTAGCAATCAAAAATGGAGACTGTAAAAGTAGACTTGTAGACACCGGTGACTCCTTTCAGATAAATCTCAATAACTTTTTTTTAGAAGGTGATATCAAGAAAAATCTTTTTTCCCCTGTTTACTGCCACATAGAGGACTCAAAAGAAACTTTCTAAAGGGACATAGAAAAAAAAAGGTAAATTAGATTTTTCTTAAATAAAATATTAATAAAACACAGTAGCAAAAACTTTTTTTTTATGTGTTTATCATACAATTGTGAATTTATATAATATAATATATGCAATTTTTATTTATGTCAAAAAACAAAAAAAAACAAACAAAGAGAGATTTCTGTTCCTCCGTTGACAGTCTCTTCTCACAAAATTCTGAGGCTTTCAAATATTTGCATAAAGAAAAAAAAATCCATATTAATAAAGAGTTTTAATCCAAGTCTTCTGAAGTGACTCAACCACTGTATATGATGCACAGATTTAATTTGGGTTTTCAGTGAACATGAACAAAAGCTCAACCGTTCCTGCTTGACAAGGGAGATCAAAGCTCATTGGTTCTTGTGGTAGTTCAAATGTATTGGTGTGGCCCTCAAGAATGAACTTCAATTGTTCTCAAACGTCCAGCAAGCATGTTTGAGCTTCCATCACCTGATTTGAATGCTTTCTTAATAATTCTTTTATTTATTTATTTTTTTTATCGGTTTTTGAGCGTTTTAAAGCCTCAAAGAGTTTTGGGTGAATAGTCTAGTTCTATTAACTATTATAATAAATAAATAAAAATTCATGAATTTGGAGCAACACCAGAGTAAGAAATTGATGATTTTAATTTGGGGTTAATTTAACCCTTTAAATGTTAAAACCCTCTTTCTGTAATGCTGAGAATTAATTACACGTCTGAAGAAGACTCCTCAGCAGTCTGCTCATCTAATCTTACTCTCTTTCATTATTCAGCTTGACAAATGGGGCCCGTTTGACCTTCTCATTGGTGGAAGTCCTTGTAATGACTTATCCATAGTAAATCCTGCCCGGAAAGGCTTGTATGGTAAGTCAGGAGGCAGTGCATACTGAAATCTAGTACATGGTTCACACGTCAGATTTAAAGTCTTGCAAAACATGCTACTACTAAACAAAATGTCAAAACAGGTAACCGTTAGCATCATTCACTGCATCTAAGATTCTCTTTACTCTCTGCAGAGGGAACAGGGCGGCTCTTTTTTGAATATCATCGGCTTCTGAATATTATGAAACCAAAGGAAGACGACCCGCAGCCGTTCTTCTGGCTGTTTGAAAATGTGGTGTTCATGCAAACCCATGTTAAAGCTGACATTTGCCGCTTTCTGGAAGTGAGTGTTCTCCTTGTTAGATAGAAATGTCTCAGCAGTAAATACAAATGTTCTTATATTCTATTCGCTGCTTCTTGAATTTTAGTCTCTCATTTTTAAAGGAATGATTTGGGTCATGGTATAGTAAGTGTGTGTGATTTGTCTTTAGTGTAACCCTGTGCTCGTTGATGCTGTGAAAGTGAGCCCAGCTAACAGAGCAAGATACTTCTGGGGGAACATACCTGGCATGAACAGGTGCGTCAGTTACATTCATATGAATAGCACGCCTGCTTTTTACTTGGAAATTGTACTTTGTGTATATAATATTATACATCATCCATTTTGTTCTGTTTGGACCAGACCAATCATAGCATCTCAGAATGATAAACTCAGTCTTCAGGAATGTCTGGAGCCTGGCCGCATTGCAAAGGTTTGTCTTACTAAAGATAATGTAAAGATATCACCACTGATGAGTTCTGAAATTGTTAAGCACTGTTTTCGTTGCAGTATGAAAAAGTTCGCACTATCACTACACGACCGAACTCACTGAAGCAGGGCACTAACGACGCACATTTCCCCATCACCATGAATGGAAAAGATGACAATATATGGATCACAGAAATGGAAAAGTACGTTTTAGTTCTACACTTACCTAAAAATAAAAAAATTAATAAAAAAAATTTAAACATGTTATATTTATGCTTATTCTTCACAGAATATTTGGTTTTCCGAAGCATTACACAGATGTGAAAAACATGGGCCGTGTGCAGAGGCAAAGGGTGCTTGGGAAGTCCTGGAGCGTTCCTGTCATAAGACACCTTCTAGCACCACTGAAGGATTACTTTGCATGTGATGAGGTCCCCTTGAAATGAACAGCCACTACTGATTTGAATCTTTTTCTGTCCTTGAGAAAAGACTCGGGAACAATTATTTCTTTTTATTGTCTTACCTTTTTTAAAACTAAAATAGTATGACTAACCGAAGAATGTTTGGAATAACGGATGCTGATTAACTGGAGACATTTGATTGCATTTTATTTTATGTTGCATGAAATTACACGTCACTTTTTTTTAAAAATTACACGTTCTTAAAATGCGATCATGTTTAGCTACAAATGGAAAAACAGATGTGAGAAAAATTAATAAACTTGATGAGCCAAAGTGAATAAATGTGTGCATTGCTCTGTATTACCAAAATGACTTTGGTATATAAAATAAAGAAACTTATTACAAAAATTAAATGTTACAAAACAGTAATTTACAACTGAACATCTTTGCCCCGCATTTAAATTATCTAAAGCATTAAGTCACACTGGCATTTGTGTCTTGAGCAGGGATTTTTTTTTTTTACCCAAGTAAATATTGTACAATGCAATAACTACAATTTTGTTCAATCTAACTATAATACATTGATATTATAGTTTTTATATTTAGATATTCAGAGTTTTCAAATATTTTTAGTATTTAAAATAAATAGCCTTTATTGAGTTCCAAATGGAAGAATCTAGTTTTGTTTGTTCCCTTTTTCTCTCTTCCCAAACATGTACTCTCCATACTCCAGATCAGTAGGTGGCGCTAATGCACCTTTTTTCCGTTGGTTTGCCAAACCAGAAAAGAAAAGAAGAGTTCCGAATCAAAACGGCTTTTATTTTGAAAAACCTAGACAGTAGCGGTTTTGGATAGACAACCATGGCAAAGTTTTCCACTGTAAGTAGACCTTTAGTCCTATTTTACAATATCGAGAAGAGAAGTAAGGGACAGCAGTTTGAGTGAAGCGTTCACATTATTGTCCCATGTGAAGGAACGGTTACTGTATGAAAGCCGCCCTAGCTTCATTGCAACAGCATCCGTTTCCTCTGTTTTAAGTTTTCGCGGTAAATCGATGAGGACTTGTGTGGATATGCACAGTAACGTGTTGTCTAAATGATCTTATCTCCCAAGTGTCACTGCTTGAAGACGTCTTCATGTGAGAGGGCCTCGTTCAAAAAGAGAGCATCTTTTCTCTTTGTTACGTTAACGTACATGTTGATGTGGTGAGCGGGTCTCATAATTCCCGCTCGTTACACACTGACTAACGTTAATTAAGGGAAACTAAGTAATGCTATTAACGTTAATGGTCAAAGTGCAAAAGCTTGAAATGACCAGATGTCTAACATTTAACATTACACACAATTTCTCTGCAGGCAGTGGAAAAATGTTGGTGGATGTAATATTGGAGACTCTTATCAGTAAGCAGTTGGATTGAGTCTGTGACACAGTCAAGTGGCACTCACCTCACCTGCTCGGGTATTTTTAGTCTAACAGCCAATCAAAACACTTTTTGAATTGGATATGCTAGTCATGTTGTCACTGACGTTAAATTATTTGGGGTATGAAGTCGGGTATAAAAGTAAAAAAATCTTCCCCAAACATAAAAAGACACATTTAATCTTATTTATAAAGTCAAACGTTACATGGGGCGTTCTGACAGGTTCAGACTGATGTGATTCCCTTTTAAATATGTTTATGTAATTAAGACGCTTTCGCGTTTTTATGCGTTTATATTATTATTATTGTTATTATATGTATATTATTGATTTATAATGCCGTTATTTTATAATAGTGATATGCAGTGATCAGTATTATTTTTTATAGGAGCTGGAGCAGACATTGTTGGTGAATGGTAGCGTCCTGAAAATCACAGAGCTTGAAATGCGTAGGTGTTTATTTTGAGTGCAAACAAAAATGAAATATGGTCATTGGTATTGTAAACTTAATGCCAATTTCTTTTTTTTTCTTTTTTGACTGTTTGTCATTCTTTTAATTATAGCGAGGAGGAAGAGGAGACGTGCATCACGACTCAGACAGCCAAAGGATGCAAACCAAAAAAATGCTGAAAAGGAATTTAATAATTCTTTCTCCTGCAGTCCAGCCGCAATGTGTTTCATCAGAAAGTATTGCTCACTTGGTGATGGATCAAATTTGGATACTGGCAAGGATCGTCTAATATTAGGCCAGAAATACTGGGAAGACATTACAGCTTTCTGCAGTCAGACTCCATATTGCCTTTATTTATACCATGGAGTGGAGATTAGGGACAAGGAGGCTAGTGTGGTCTTGTTGGGCTTTTTTGACAAAGCTACTGGGGAAAACAAAATCAGATTGCTTGACGTTCTTCATCCAGAGGAAGAGACT
>JAUCMU010000002.1:4444218-4456386 GCA_032275025.1 Enteromius treurensis | reverse complement strand
CCCCTGATTACTGCCACATAGAGGATTCAAAAGAAACTTTCTTAAGGGACATAGAAAAAAAAAGTAATTTAAAAAATAAAAAATAATTAATTAAAAAAAGGTATCAAATAATGACTTTTTTATGTGTTTATCATACAATTGTGAATTTATACAATATAATATATGCAAAATTAGAGTGTTTTCTGTAAAATGAGACAATTTTTATGGATTTACTCCAATGTATGTGGGAAAGGCGCTCATTTAAATTCAGATATGCCAAATCCTCTAAAAAATTCAAAATATGCTGCAGAGCTTAAGTGGTTAAGAAGTTAAAGGATTCCTTTTTCATTTATGTTTTTTTTCTTTGTCTTGTCCTTTTATTAATTAATAAATGATTAATTACACAATCAAGTTAACAATTTTTTCCGATATACACTACTTTCAAACGTTTGGGGTCTGTAAGATTTTGTTTATGTATTTAAAAGTAGCCTATTATGCTCACCAAGGAAGCATTAATACAAAAAAAGTCCATGAAAATTAAAGAAAGAAAGAAATAGTGTGAAAGTTTATTTCAATCTAAAATAACAGTTATATATTTTAATATTTAAAATAAGATTTGATGCAAAGCTGAATTACTCCAGTTTTCAGTGTGCCTTTAGATCCCTCAGAAATCATTCTAAAATGTGGATTTGCTGTTCAACAAATATTTGGTATTATTATCAAAACGGCTGTGTTTGTGGAAAATGTGATACAATTTTATCATCCTTTTTTCAGGATTCTTTGATCAATAATGTCAAAAGAACAGCATTTATTCGAAACTATGTAAAAGTCTTTACTGTCACTTTACTGTCATGTAAAAATACTGATCCCATACTTTTGAACAGTAGTACACATCTGAACTGATTTCTTTAGTATGAGACTGTATAAGTGGATCTTAACTTATTTTCATTTGGAAATCAGTCAGTTTGTAGTTGCTCTATTATAAACCATTCATGAGAGACTTTGTGGGCATCAATACAAATAGAAATGTCCTGCGTTTACACCAGTCTCAAGAGTCTCATAAAACAGAAGGTCGCTTGAGGTCATTATTAAAATGGGCTGAATACCAAGACCAAACGCAGACTGTCTGCTCAATGATACTACTGGGGGGAAAATATAAATATGAATGAACTCTTGTTTTAAATCCTTAGAGGGCCATAGTTTGCTATAAATTATTCACTGGTCTAAATACTCCCAGACGCTGGTTCTTTCATATGTTCTCTCTCTTTCTCCTCTACTCTCCAGAGGTCTGGTGTACGATACCACGTATGGAAACCTGTTGAAAATAGACTCCAATGGAAACATCCTGGTGTGCACTCACGGCTTTGAGTACTTGAGAGGGTGAGTGAGGGTCAGTGGTGTATTGAGCGGGAGTTTGCTTTCAAATGCCTCCTCAACCTTTCTCTGACAACAGAAGATTTCAACAAAGTATAGAGTGCTGCATGGGACAAAACATTAAAAAGAGCCAGGCTGCAAGGCAGTAAACCCAGTTTGAAGAAAGAGCAGGGTCAAGAGCTGGTAAAAACAGAGCACAGCAGAGCGAGGCATTTCGCATTTATTAATTTTATCACAAGTTAATACATTTAAGGTCTTATTATTGCAATAATTATAGCAATAGTTAGCCTATACATCATTTCTTAATCACTCTAATTCATGAACAAATCATTCAGACCAGATAAACTGGTTCATTAAAATGAATCAGTGCTTTCTAAAAATCCAAGCTAACAGATGTGCTCAGAGAGCCAAAGTTTTTTTTGGATGTATTGAGTCATCTGAGTAAGGGAAACACCTAGACATATTTGTGTGTGTCCTATTAAGATGTGCTTTTCATGAGACAACAAAACCTGTTTTGAATGACACCATTTTGGCATATGTATATATATATATATATATATATATATATGTATGTGTGTGTGTGTGTGTGTGTACATGTATATATATATTCTATGAACACTTAATGTTTATATCATATTCATTAATGTTCAGAGTAACATCAAACTTAGGATCACTTAGAAAGTAACGATGCTGAAAATTCAGTGTTGACATCACAGGAATCAATTACAGTTTTTAATCTATTTAGATAGAGAATAGATATTTTAATCTGTAAAATGTTTCACAATTATTCATAATTTTACTGTATTTTTGCCATGCAGTCTTGGCAAGCAGAGACATAAAAATGTACTTTACTGGTAGAGTAGAATATAATAAAACATTTACTTTGACCCCCTGAGAATGAACAACAGGATTAAGAAGAAAAATATCTCTTTTTGTGGACAATATCTTGTCTGAGACCCAACCACCCAACAATGATGGACTAATATGAGTAGCGTATTTATATCCAACACCTGCTATAGAAGAGAATTATGGAGTGTAGCTTTTGTGGTTGAATTCTTATGGGTTTCTAGGAATGATGAAAGATATCGAGGACAGGTATAACCGGATCATTCACTTATTCTTTACACCTGCAGATTTCAGGAATTCAGTTCTAGTTCAAGTCTTGGCTCTTCTTTTAAAATACATGAGCAGACTTACACACGAATATTCACACAGGCGTAAGAACAGGATATCATTCTTGTTTTTATTATTATTCTCACATTTGGGATCAAACAGAGCATGGATCAGCACTGTGAGTGTCCTCATGTAAAAGACAGTATAACAAAGGGTGTTTCATCAGATGCCACCCGACATGGGGTATTGTGGGCACGGTTTTATTTAGAAAGGGATCAGTTGTTTGAGAACAGTAGTTGTTAGCGCTCTCTCAGAGATGGGCGCTGTGACATATTAGCTAGGCAGCTTAGTGACAAACTGTTATTGTTCTGTCACAAGTTTTCCGACATGCTTCGAATGCTTTTATATATATATATATATATATAGCTTATTTACCTGCTGTTATTCTCAATAACGTGTGTCTGTCTGCAGTGAACAGGTCGATGAGTATTATCCCAACAAGTTCATCCAGAGAGACGACACTAACCGCTTTTACGTCCTTAACACACTCTTCAACCTATCAGGTACAGTGACACATTTACATGGACGTGTGATAGGATGATTGATTTTACTAACATGATTTGTCCCTCTCCTTTTCTCAGAGACGTATCTTTATGCGTGCCTGGTTGACTTCTTCACCAAGAGCTCCAGATACAAGAAGTGAGTCCATATGGAATTGCAAGAGTTATGCCTCTTTTACAGCTTCACTGTCTCTCGTCATGTGAATGATATTCATAATTAGCAATAATAGCTAAAGCAAGCATCACTATTAATCTTGCTTATGCTTACAGCTATGGATGTCAATAAACCTTTATGATTTCAGAAGGTGCACACATTAAAATCCAGTACACAGACATTAGCAACCAGAAATCAAAGCCTTATTCTTATACGTTTATATTACAGATAAATATATTTAATAAATAAATATCAAATTTTCTTAAATATATATATATAATGTTTACATATATATATACATAACAAATGCATACTCTACATTTTGATTATATAATATATAATCAAAATAATGTATGTGCATACATATAATTTTTTAATATGCATATAATTATATGTTTTTGACAAATTTTGATCATTTTGAAAATAGGCCCAATAAGTGTCTACAATCTTGTTCACTCACGCTTTCTCTTCCATGTAGTTGCCAGAAAGGGTTCAAACATGGGGACTTGTTCATGTCACACAGAAGCATGTTTCAGGACGTGAGGGACGGTATGGATCACCTCCACGACACGGTAACCATTTTTATATTGACTCAATTTATGATTTGCTCACCCTCTCGTGAAAGATTTTACTTGCAAAGTTAGTTCTAATTAAAATACGACTTTAAAGGTAGGGTTGGTGATTTCGGAAAGGCTAGCAATAGCAAGCTAGCTTTAAAAAAAACATACTCGAGCAGAGCAGAGGATAGCCAGAACATTACAGTACAAAGTGCATAATACAGTATGTGACCCTGGAGCGCAAAACCAGTCATAAGTTGCATGGGTATATTTGTAACAACATCCAACAATACATTTGCATTTTGTCATTTTACAGACGCTTTTATCCAAAGCGACTTACAATTGTACAATACATAAAGCAATTCCTCTTTAAGAGGCAAACGGACAGAGGAAGTGCTCGTAATACCAGCCTCAGGTATTGTTCAAGTAAATACAAGCTGGAAAGAGAAAGGAAGAAACAACAACAACAACAAATATTGCCAGGGAACCAGCATTCCAGAGGAGTGGGAAGATTATTCCACCAGCCAGGAACAGTGAATGAGAATGTTCTGGAAAGTGATTTTGAGCCTTTCTGTGATGGTACCACAAGGCGTCGCTCACTTGCTGATCTTAGACTTTTGGAGAGAATGTAGTTTTCTGACCAAAGCTGATGGGGTAATTGTAGATGAACCCAGCTGGCTGCTGAAGTCGTGCTGTAGAGTTGGTGATGATTTTTCATACATGCTGAGATGTTGGACCCCTCCTGATGGGATGGACAGAGGGCAGGAGGATCTGATGATTGACATTGTCAAAAGCAGCAGATAGAGCCAGAAGATATTGTATGGGCCAAAATTATACATTTTTCTTTCATGCCAAAAGTCATTAGGATATTAAGTAAAGATCATGTTCCATGAAGATATTTCCTACCATAAATATATCAAACCTTAATTTCCTTGAGGTGATTTTCTCAATGTTGAGATTTTTTTTGCACCCTCAGATTCCAGAAAGTCTTGTCTCAGCCAAATAATGTCCGAACAAACAACACATCAGTGGAAAGCTTATTTATTCAGATCTCTCAGTTTCAAAAACTTGACCTTTATGACTGGTTTTGTCTGCAATAGCATAACAGAACTTCTGATGTATTTCTGCATGAACAGGGTTCACAGAGGTATGCAAACACAAACTTTGACAGGCCGCTAGGACAACCTGTCTTAGCCTTCAACTGAGGAACATGATTAGACGAATATTTTATGGACTATGCCTTCCACAGATGATACAAATACATATAAATTAGCGAGATGTGAAGAAAACCAGCAAAAACTAAAAATCACCTACCCTGCTTAAAGAGCAAAATATAATCATTCCACACCGTGTGAGTGTTTCACACTACAGTGTTTTTAACCAGTCACTGTTATTTTTGGCCTACAGGGCATTCTGAAGGAAAGAACACTGAAGAACCTGGACAAGTATGTGCTTAAAGATGTAAGTGGTAGCCTAATTACTATATATATATATATTTTTTTTTTAATTGCCTGAGAGAAGATCTTGTATGTTAAGCATTATTAATGCTATATTATCATAGGTGTGTGACAAAAACTCATATACGTATCATTTCATCTAGCCTCGTCTTCCTGTGTTGCTGAGCCGTATCAAAGAGGTCGCCAAAGTGTTTCTGGCCACCAACAGCAACTTCAGTTACACTGAGGTAAGGAGAGCGCCATACCCCTAGAAATAATTCAAACCGCCACTGACAGGCTGCATATCATTGCACGCCGTCATTAATATTCAGAATTCCATTTTAATGACACTGTATTATATCTTTTCTAAAATTAGGCTATTATGAAGTACTTACTGGACTGTCCATCTGGCTCTAAGGTGAGCAGAACTAACAGAAAACAGTTTTTAGTGTTGACCCTGAGAAACTGCTTGTGACTCTTCTTAATCACCCACGAATAAAGATGTTCAGATTCTGAAATGACTCGTGTTGTCTAGAGCCCCAAGAAACCGTGGCGCTCGTACTTCGATCTGGTGGTGGTGGACACGAGGAAGCCCATGTTCTTCGCAGGAGGGACAGTGTTACGACAAGTAGACGCGGTGAGTTCATGTTGAGAACTGCTAACAATATATAGAAAAGCTTAACTCTCTTTTACATAAAGCTTTTATACATGATTATTTAATAACAATGAAAATATACATATTTAGTCCATATTTTACCCCCGACACCAAATAAATTTAAACATTTACAAACATTACAAATACACTACAAATGCAAACATTGCAATGAAAGGAAATGCTTTTTTTTTTCAATAACATAAATCCTACTGTTATGTTAAAAATAGTATTCCCTAATAGTATTGAAAATATTTGTATTAAATATGCTTATTATAATTAAAATGTGTTCAGCAAGAAAAAATGACATAGTCAATATGTCATAATACTGTCTAAATATGATAAATTATATTCTATTATAAAATAACAAATGTATTTTTTTTTTGCAGTTTATTATTTTTGTGACCCGTTACCATTTAAAAGTTTGAAGTAACTTTTTTTTAAATATAATTTTTTAAAACAAGGAGTCTTAAAGTGACATTAAATTCATGAAGAACGTTACAAAAGCTTTCCATTTCAAATACTGTCATTTCTCTTCATCAAGAATCCAAAATATGACGTGCAATTATTTAACATTATTATTATTAATTATAAAAAAGACATCAATTCAGTATTTTAGAATGATTTCTGAAGGACCATGTGACACTGAAGAGGGGAGTAATGATGCTGAAAATTCAGCTTTACATCACAGAAACAAATGACATGAAAAGTAGAGTTTAAAAAGTTATTTTAAATGAAAATAATATTGCTGTATTTTCAATCAACCCTTAAAAAACAACCCCAAACACTGTAGTGCAAACGTAACATTGTACACTGTATTATTTCAGAAACATTCAGTCACTTTAAGTTTATTGAAGTATCGGCAAACATCTAGTCTAAGGTTGGACTGTACTCGGATCTCACCCTCTTTCTCTTGTAGGACACTGGGAAGCTGCGTATCGGCACATACACAGGAGAGCTTCAGCACGGGACAGTGTATTCAGGAGGTACTCAGACGTTCTCTTCACCGTGATCTGTTCACTAAGCTTGCATGAAGGCACTCCTTTGGCTCATGTCAGTTATCCTTGTTCAACCCCTTTCTTAGGATCTTCTGATATTGTCTGTGATTTGCTGGATGTTAGGGGGAAAGACATCCTCTACGTGGGGGATCACATTTTTGGCGATATCCTCAAGTCAAAGAAACGTCAAGGCTGGAAGACTTTCCTGGTGGTTCCTGAGCTTGTGAAGGAGCTGCATGTGTGGGCCGACAAAACCAGTGAGTGTGCGCTCATCTAATGAAATAATACTTTCTTACTTGGTAAAGGATAGATAAAAAAAAATACTGTCTTGTGTCTTTTAACAGGTATGTTTGAGGAGTTAAAACATCTTGACATCTTCCTTGCAGAATTATATCAGTGAGTGCGACTTCATCACAGTCGCCAAGTGCAATACTTGACCAATAGATGGCGCCAGAGCACTGTTTTTAAATGGATTTTATGTGTATTTTTTTTATTATTATATATTTTTCTTTCATTTTGTCTCTTTACAAACGTATTTTTGGGTATTTATAGACAATAAAACTTGAAACAAATACATACATCAAAATGATATGAATGTCTCTGCTGACCTCTCATTCGATCCCATCAGGCATTTAGACAGTGGAAGTCAAGAATGCCCGGATATTAGTGCGATTCAGAAAAGGATTAAGGTGAGCTCTGAGGACCATCTCATACATTACTGAAATGTTTTCACATCTGACTTCTTTGTGCAAAACATGCTGAATTTTGTGTTTATACCAGAGAAGCTGTGTAGTCACCTCTTGAAGTGCTAGAACTGTTTTTATAAGGTTGTTTGTTTGTGTCTTAGATGGTGACATACGGCATGGATCTGTGCTATGGGAAAATGGGCAGTCTGTTACGCTGTGGTTCTACAAAAACCCTCTTTGCCAGTCAGTTACTGCGTTATGCGGATATATACTCTACCTCCTGCCTTAACCTCCTAAACTACCCCTTCAGCTACCTCTTCAGAGCCCCTCTTGTCCTGGTATGCTACTCCTGGCTGCCTAGACTGGAACATAACCGTTTCGTCTTAGAAATATTCACACACACGCTACATATAATATTTGTAAACATTATGAACAGGTGGATGTTGTTTGCTTTTATTTGCAGCTGCCACATGAGGCCGCTGTGGAGTCTCAGACTAAAGAGCAGATGCCAGAGCTTTCGGAGCACATGCTCAAAACCACCAACATCAAGGTTTGAATTGCAAATTCTCTTTATATTTTCAACACCATTCTGTTATTTATTTTGACATTTTTGTGTATTCTTAATGTATTACACTGAAGCATCAGCTGTTTTCTGTTTTTAATTGATGTTTTTTTTATTTTATTTACATTATCAATGCATTTCCCACACAGAGGCAGTGTGAGTGTGAAGGCGGTGACTGCGATCGAGATGAAAATTGTGCCCGGAATAACCCAGCTACATCTACAGAGACATGAGGACTGATTTTTATTTTTTATTTTTTTAACTGCTGTAAATATGAAGTTTTTATTTAGTGTGTATGTTTTACTTTTACAGTTTTCATTCCTGCCTTACAACTGTGTATTGATACACAGCGCTTGTGTGGTTGATTTGCAGTATTAGCTCGAATAATATTCCACTTCTAGCAGATAATTGCAATTAAATGGAATTTCTCAAGTTTTTTCTGATGTCATGTTATTTAAGTTATAAGCCGTGTTATATATCATTTTATAAGACTTTTTTTTTTTAATTCTGTGTATTTAATTAAGGCCTTTGACAGAGGCTATTTAGTCTTTTGCATGACAATCATCTATGCATTAAACGTTTTGTTGGTCAAATGCTTTTGTTTTATTTTGCATTTGTTTATCATATCTCCTCTCGTGTCTAATTTCTATGCAATAATGCAGGGATGTGCATATAAAACAGTTTTTATGTTCAGCTTCTAATTATGTATTTTCTGTTTTTCATAAGCATGTTGAAATGAAATATTAAAGTGCTTTAGTTTAGACGTCTGTGGTCATTTATTTCTAAATGAATCGAACTCATGAGACTAGCACGTGTACAGGTACATTTCCAGTTGTGTTCATTTAGTAGTCGGTTCCTGCCTGGGAGCCTTTATTTTACAAATAGACCACAGAGGATTCGAAACTGCTTTAAAACGGCACATTCATATAAAATAACGCTGATTAAATAAGCAAGGAAAGTTCTGTGACGTGTAAATGAATCAACAAACGGACATCTTCAGGAAAATCTCCGTACGGCGTCCGTAAGATGGCGGCAAAGGCTATAGTGTGTGCACTCGACTTGAATGGAGACCTTTCCTTTCATGATAACCCGCTTCTGTTAGAGCATAATTGGAAAAGTAGACCGTTTATCTCGACTTTGTATAAAAGGGTAAACAGCTCTTGGTAATATACCGCTACTGCGTTCGTACAGTAAGACCACGTGCTTGTGCGTCGAGCAAAACACCAAATTACCAACATTTTTACCATCGATACGTGTACAGTGGTTATTATAAAAGGCAGCCCAAGGTAAATGTAAAGGTATATTTCTCCTACTGTGTAAATTAGGGGTCAGACTTCAAGGAATAGCGTGTTATTTACACTCAAAACCATTTTATTTTACTTTATATAGACGCTTATATGCAGGTACTTCGTGATGGCGAGTACAGCAAAAGCCTGTGGCACTTTCCACGAACGCATCACGTGGTCAGCAGGTCATTTTAACATTTGGTAGCAGACTATTGTAGAGAAAACTTTAAATGTATTTTTACATGAGGCTAATAATCAATATTTATACTTGATTTTGAAAGAATTTCTGGCCCTGTTTGGTAGCCTACCATATTCTTGGAAAGTGTCTGATGAAAACAACTAGGCTCTCCAACAGAAGATATGACACTTAAGACTTTGATCAGTGATAATGACAAATGAAACAGGTTTTCTCTACATGAATCCCATTTTGCTGAAGGTAAAGTCTTGTGTGCACTTGCTATTCCTGTGCTCAACCCTTAGTATGGTTTAATTCCCCTTTGACTTTAAATGGGAGATCCAGCTAAACACATTGGAGTTTGCTTTCAAATGAAGTAACATCACGAATAACACAATGTAGTGGTTTTAACCTCCTATGGACAGTTTCACATTCGCATTTTGGCATCTTGACAAAATGACAAAGCTTATAAGATGATTTGAGTCAATTAAAGCTTTAATAACACTTTTAACTGCTTAACTCAAGTAGACTTTGACCCCTTTTGAGTGACCTTCAAATGAAACTCGATACGCACAAACACTAGAGTGCAATTCAGTGATAATTAACTTGTTGCATCATGTCTAACACAGTTCAACCATCACGCCAAAACAAGGTGTAACTGATGTTAAAACCAAATACCCTACATGCAAGCAAATGAGTTTTTCCCCCACTATACAGACTTTTAGTCTTTTAGCACTTTTAGAGCAAGTTATTGTTATTTTTTGCAGCTATTCCATAGAAGAACCTGTGTTGGTTCTTAGCGTGCAGAGATTTTTAATATCTACAGAACCTTTTTCCACTAAAAACATATTGGCCCATGGAAAGATTCCAGAGATGTTGAAGGCTCTTCATGAAACTATAAAGATGCAAATTAAACCTTTATTTTGGATTGTTTATCAGAATCTATGGTTCCATGAGAAACTTTCAAAAATCCATGGGATTTTCCATTCCACAAACAATTATTTTAAATAAAGAATTTTTTTATTAGACCGGGGACTGCGAATGCACTGCAGAGGTCAGCTCTAACCCTAATCAAACAATCCTGAGCATGTTAATCTGTGTCTTACGGATCATTAGAAAATCACAGGTAGGTGCATTTTATCAGGGTTGGAGCTAAATTTAGCAGTGCATTGGACTTCCAGGGTGAGATTTGAGGAACCCTGGCATAGACGGTTCCATGAAGAACCTTCAACATCCATGAAACCTTTCTGTTAGACCAGGGGTGCCCAGCCCTGCAATTGGTGATCAACTCTCCTTCAAAGTTTAGCTCCAACTCTAATCAAACACACATGCCTTTAATTTTCAAGCGATCCTAAAAAACATAATTAGTTGCTTCAATTGTGTTAGAATAAAGTTGAGCTAAACTTTGCATGACAGTCGATCGCCAGGAGCAGGGTTAGGCGCCCCTGTCTTACGGGTTTGAAACGACATGAGGGTGAGTAATTAATGACAGAATTTTCATTTTTGGGTGAAATAACCCTTTAATGATATGCTAATAATAGGATCCCTTGAAGCAATTGGTTATTGCTTTTTGTGACATAGCAAAAAGGGCTGTTTCAAACAGCGTTTCTGAGACTGCCTTTGAGTAATGGTGTTGATTTATAGATTGGAACATGGTTTGTGTAAAAGCTTATTAAAACACCACATAAACAACATTAATAAACTTGATTTTTACTACAGGGGGACTTTAAAATAAATTATCAGTGTTTTCCATGAATGAATCAGCTGTCACATTGTTCCACACAATATCTTTCATAGGTGTATACTCTGGCTTGAAGTACAAAATTATGTCTGCAATTTTACCTTTTGTCCTTCACGGCCTGGCTCACCAGGCTCACCCTGTAACAATAAGAATGCTTATAAGGGCTCATCTGCATATACCAAATGAAAGAAAACATGTAGGATTTATTAAAAACACAGACTTAGAGGCAAAATTATTTCTGTGGTCCTGTCTTACCTTGATTCCAGCAGCAGATGATCCAGAATCACCCTGTGAGAGATATAATAAAAATCATGGTAATTGTATTTGATTAAACTGAGCCTTAGTATCTTCTTTATTCCATGTGGGACGAAATTCTGAAAGTCATAATGCTGCTGAGCATGCTAAAGCCTCTAGTTAAACCGCTGTATGAAGTACCTGTACAGTTATCCAAATATCAGATTATGTGAGTAAAAAGCAAAGCAGATTAGGGTACATGAGTGTCCATTCGTTAAAGCTTCTCCTACTGTCATAAAACCAACTGGAACACAATAAAATGAGAAAGGATATCAGTTATTGGTGGGGCATATTGTATAACATCACTTGTACAGAAAGGTCATTCTGCTGTGAAATTGTTACATCAACATGTCATAACGTTGTTCTATTAAGGCAAAATATGTAAGCACCACCCAGTGGTTCTGCTATTTTAAAGTCAAGGGAGATTGTAAAATCTTGCTCACCAGGCTTATTTAGCTGGATTTTATGTAGCAATGTAACGGGAACAGAGATACTGGGTAAGGATAATAATTAATGTAAAAACGTAACCCTCTGGGGTCTGAGGTGATTTTGGGGCCCATGAGATGTTTGGACATGCTCTGATATTTGTGCTTTTTTCAGC
>JAUCMU010000002.1:4430832-4444118 GCA_032275025.1 Enteromius treurensis | reverse complement strand
GGAGCTCGTGAAGATTTAAAGGGGAAGTACACAGAACAGAGTGATTTCTAAAGAGCTGTTTTTGACAGGGTAAAATTTTTGAGAAATTTTAAATCAAACTACATTACAAACTTTCCATTAAGACCCTAAAGAATCATATTGAAAACTGGGTTTGTATGACCACTTTAATGAGTTTTTGCAAATATATTTGTATTTTTATATGTTAAACAATTTATTGCACCAAAATTAAATTCCAATGCCAAACCTGGTAACAATGAATAAAAACCAGCTGAGAAGCATTAGTTTAGGAAATGGTGTGTTTTGTTGTACAACCGCTGATGTGTGTGTTCCTGTGCTTGAGTGTGCGGTTTAATAAAGAGCAATAGCTTAAAACCTAAACTCACTGTCAACCACAAAATAAAATATTCATCTCTGGCATATGACGGATTCGTATCCAGATCTCATTTCAAACTGATTCAGCTTTAAAAGCCCTCAAACACAACGTCATCTCTCGCCCTCTCCGTCTTCTCCAGAGCGACGGCATCCGTCATCATTCCGCACGCCCTGATCGATGCCTTTTTTATTATGATATGTTACGAAAGTGACTTATGAAACTCCCCTCCCCCCGACGCCCGACCATTTCATCACTGCGGTATTAGGATTGATGGCACTGCAGCTAGGGGAGATTAATCAAGCCCAGAGCACCCTCCAAAGCGTTCTGCGCTCGGCTGAGGCTGGCTGTGAGAGACGTGAGGGCACGGAGCCGGAACAAGCCTATCATTGGAACCGCTTTCTAGGGGACCTAGATTCATTCCGCCTGCAGGCTCTTATGATCAAAAGAGCATTCTTCTTCTTCACCACTGCCCACCCATCCTCCCCTCTCTCCCCCTCTTTCTGGGTCTCCTCCAGGACTCGTCTCCAGAATTGATTTCCCAGGGACGGCACCTCGTGCTGCTGCGAGCTGCTGTAAGGGCTCTAACGATCAGGCTGTGGATCATTAGTTTAGAGCACTGTTTTCCACTGCCCAGAACCCTGAGGCTCATACATCTTCCCCTCCTGCGCCTGCAGCTCAGCCCTGCGAAAGCACCTCATCACACACACACACACACACATACCTTCCACACTTTTTGGCACAGGCGTATCATACCCATCCATCTTTGGCTGACTATGCCACTGCATTTAAGTGGAAGAGGTGAAGAATGCAAGAGAACGACAAAGAGAGAAAAGAAAAACCATGACGGAAAGAAAGATTAAACGAACGTGAGAGTAAAACTACATATTTTCCAAATTTTCCAGTTAATGGGTTGCCGATGAATGGTCTGTCGTAATCATTCCGGCCTCCCCTGACCCAGATTGGAGACATTTTTGAGGGACGTTTACATAACACACATTCTTACGTTTAATAAGCGATTGAGTGTAACAGATTACAAACTAAATATTTTATATATATATTAAAGAAAAACAGTTTTTTATATATTAAATATATTTATAAATATACAACTATGAATATATAAAGGTATAAACAACTACTAATTCTTATAACTAATGTAAATATTTTCAAAAACACAGTTTCTTAAAAAAAAGATATCTATCTGTAACGTGTATGCCAGGGGTGCCCAAACCCTGCTCCTGGCGATCGGCTGTCCTACAAAGTTCAGCTCCAACTCTAATCAAACACACATGGCTTTAATTTTCAAGCGATCCTAAAAAACATAATTAGTTGCTTCAGGTGTGTTTGATTAGAGTTGGAGCTAAACTTTGCAGGACAGTTGATCTCCAGGAGCAGGGTTGGGCACCAAAATGTTCTTTAAGGTTGTTTAGGTTTTTAAAATGTTCTTCCCACTAAGAAAAAAAAATGCTTCCTGTAGGAAGTGTTCATTGGAAGGTTCTTTAAGAAAATTAAATTATTCTTCTATGGCATTTCTGACAAAGTCCTTTTTTAAAAATGAGTTAAAAACGTTTCTTTTAAAAGCAAACCACTGAAGAGATCTTGGAACCAAAAATGGTTCTTCAAGCATCTGAAAGCCCCTTTAGGAAGTTTTATTTTGAAGAGTGTGATGATGTGTCCCGTATGATGGCGCCGCAGACACATATCATATCCCATTCCTCACATTCCACTATTTCCCAGCAAGCTTTGCAAGCGTGCCTCAACAAGTTGCAGTCATTATTATACTGGTTGAGGTGCTCCGCTTGCTGAGAGTTTCCCACCTCAGTGGATAAACAGGGTTAAGGTTTAACCCCAGGCACATACATAAAATTACGCTACTGCCTTGAACCAACTTTGATGAACAAATTTCATCACAGACAACACTTTTTATCACTTAAGAGCTGATAAAGACACGTTTACAGCGTTTCTTGTGTAGTTGTGGTTATAGAGTAACCTATGCTTCTTCAACCTTACAGTCAACAACGGCATATTCATACCATTATGGGGCAAGTACAGACACCTTGTGTAGGACCTTGCCTCGCTCATATAGCCCCGGTATGCGTGATTCAGAGCCTATACAGTTGATTCACGCAGTTATGTTAAGGTCTGTCTCAGCAATGCCGAGAGACACGTTTAGCAGTCCTGGGCCCCTCTCCTGACCATCCCCCACCCCTGGACTTGCCTCCCTGCATTCCACCAAAAACATTCCCTTCCCCCTGCTAACCTGTGACAAGGGAGGGTCCGACCCGTGCACCTTTATTCGCCCCTTTAGCTCCAAACGAAGCCTAGCGTGCGATAAACGCAATAATGAAGGAAAATTGAAAGGCCCGCAAAACAAATGAGGCCTGAACTCAGCTTCAAGTCTAAAAAGAAGTGGTTTTATTTCTCAAACACATGCGTTACATCGGTTACAGTTGGAGGTTTATCTATCTAAGGGGACGACCTGAGCGATCTGGCACTTGCTTCCCAGGGTTCCCGTGAGCGTTGAGCATATCAGAGGCTAAATGCTATGACAATACTATTGCACTGCTAGAATGGATGGTACAGTAGTGCAACATCGTCAGAGCAGCTGACCTCAGCACATCAGCACGTGGATAGAGGGACAGCCACCTTCTCTGACCAATGACTGCTTGCCCTCCTCAGTTTATATATATATATATATAAAGGTCTATGCAAATCATTATTTTTCTTGAAAAAAAAAAAAATGTATATACATATGTGAATAAATACAACAAAATGCTGCCACAACTGAAAACATGACATAATTAATACAACAATATTACTAATAATTTTCCTTAAATAAACCTTTATGTATTTACACAGTTAGAATTAAATATAAATCAGCAGTTACAAGCAGAACAACTTAAACTACAACATAACAACAATATTAATAATATTGCTTGAACTATATTTCAGGTGTGTTTTTTTACAGTGTAATATACATTTAGTTACTGAGTGATGTTAATTTACAACATGCACTTACTACAGGTTTAGGATTAAAGTTTAGTTTAGACTTACTGCATGTAATTATTTATAATTTACTGTTATTTCTTATAGTTAACATGTAAGATGTAATACGGACATTGAAAAATAAAGCGTTACCATATTTGTTTCCTAATTTAAATGCAGCCACAGCAGTATTTATATATTAAAATATAGTGATATAATATAGTATTATTAAGAAAATGATTCAATATTATTGATATTATTAGTATTTACAATTAAAATATCCACTTTTTACAATAGGTTAATAGGTTAATAAATAATCATGATGAATGCAAAAATCATTTTTTTCTTGAAACTGACTTGAAGCAAGTTTGTCAAACACTACAGTTTGTAGTAAATTTGTACAGTATGTCAGTTTTCATGGTTTTCCAGGCCTCCACATGTTAAATAATGTCAGAGCAGGAGAGGGGTGAGAGGTGAAGGCAATAGAGGGAGGTGGAGGGCTCTGTTCTATCAGCCAATGCCCTTTTAATATTGCACTGCTCTTCTGATTGGCCAGTAGTACAACAGAAAAAGGGCAATGGACAAAACATGGTTAATACAATCCTTCTCCTCGTTACGTTTGACCAGTTGCATTGTATTTATTTATGTATATAATTTTTTTAATACAGTTCATGCACATTTAGTTGTAAAATCAAAGAAACGTGCAGCTGACAATTCACTAAAGTATTACTCACAACCAAATAATTCATCTACAAATTATAACTAGACGATGAAAAAATCCATCAAAAACATTTAAAAAGATGGCCTGGTAAAATGAGAATTAAAACAACATCTTACAAAAAATAAGCACATCTGTCCTACGTTTCCTTTACGGTTTGTCTCTCTCTCTGTGGGGCTCTGCTTTACGCAAATAAAACAATTTTTAGAGTTAGAAAATAATTCGTTTTAGTTTTAATAGCCCAATTACAACTTCTCAAATGTATGTCTCTCTGATTCATCTTAACTTTCTCCAGCAGTGAGCTCTGACACAGGAATTCTGACAGAAAGAATCATAGTATTCCTAAAACAACTGCAACATGGTTTTTTTTTTTTTTAGGAGACCCTGACAGTTATGTAAGATTAAGTGAAATCGAAACAAACTTTACAAAAAGAAAACAAAAACGGATAAAGGCAGTTGTTTGCTTCTTTATGTGTAAAACACCAATGACAATTGTATTTCATGGTGTCCACATTTTTCGAGATTTCATGAAGACTTAATTATAATTTACAAAATACAAACACTGCAAGCATTTCTTTGACTTGAAATAGCTTTTTACAGCTCAGCATAATTAAAAGTTATACCGTCTACAGGAATTTCCAGGACTTTTCGAGGCCTGGAAATCACTTTTGAAATTCCCTAATATTTTGTTTTCCAGGACAGTCCGAATTCTGTGAGGTTTGGGAAATTTTGCGACATTCTACAGTTTTTAAAAAACAAAAACTCATTTATAAAACTTTGATTTACAGCGGCAAGAGCTGTACAAGTCAGAAATAGCTTTAACAGGTTGCATAATTTGCATTAGCATTTTTTTAAAAACTTGTTGAAAATCATAACAAACTTTACGAATCACTGCCTAATCCTAATTAATTCTACAACAATTTAGAATCGGATTAGATGCATTCTGATACACTTAATAACAGAATGAAGACGAATTAAACGCACTCGCCAGCTTCGCGTGTTTGTTTTGATTCGGATTAAATGTAAAGCATCACTAGCCCAACTTAAGTTCGGTAGACAAACGAATTTACAGTTAATAACGGTGATGTGTTTACCTCAAATTCACGCCGTTAAAAAAGGTAAATCGTAAATTACCTGTTTATACTATTCGAGCGTGCATTTAAACCGTGGCATTTCGTCTAGCCTTCTTTATTTCCTCAGACAGCAAACATTGCGCACATAATCGCTGCACACTATAAGATCTCGTACCCAGGGTTTGATGGCACACGGTCCTGATGCGCATGAAAATGAGGCGAGTGGATTGGTCCCATCCATCCAAACTCTCCTTTACGCCCTACAGCTCCCGCCATTTCCGCCCAATCATCCCAAATGCATGAAGAGCACACAGTGAACCCCAAATTCATGAATGGCAGCGAACCAAGGGAGGGACACTCCGTCAGAGAAAAAAAAAAACGAAGAGGGAGAGTGAGAGAAGAGGAAAAGTTGAGTAAAAGGTGCAAAACCTGAACGCCTTCGTCTTCGGTCCTTTTTCAAACGCCAAATACATTAAGACTCTCCGTATACGAGAACCCAAAGTTAAAATCTTAGCGCGCGGCTTTGCGAAATAAACGAGCGAATGTCCAGACGCGCGGCGTCACGGCCTTCCAGCGTCAGACTCCATCTTTGACTAGTTGACATTCAGATCCAGCCGGAGCAAATACCTCATTTGCATGCGCGCCGCTGATTGGTCCGCTGCTGCGCTAGTCTCTGCCGCGCGATCGGCCATTGGTTGAATCCTCAGCTCCTCGGCGCTGAGTCTCGTGCTGTGATTGGATGCTTGACTGATACCGCCGCTGCATACTTTAATTGAACAACAAATACGCGACGCACTATGTCTCATTCACAAAATCCGCTAAAGTGCATGATGTCCCTGGATCAACATCTTTGTTGACCCTGGGACAACATTGAGATTAACCAATCAGATCTGAAGAAAAGGTTTACAGTTTTTGTGAAGTTTAGGCTTGCAGTCAGTGTTTGATGCTAGTATCTCAGTGGCAGTCATCTATCATTTACTCTGATTTTAGGCGTTACTTATGGATAAGGGTATAGAAATATGGTCGAGACTATATTTTTGCATTAAAATGGTTCCCAGGGTCAACAAAATATGTTGACCTAGGGACACGCAGTACTTGGCAAAATCAGGACGTGCCACAAAATCACTAGGGTCCGCGCTGATCCCGGACGATACTACTGCTCAAATACATCTGTTAGAATAATTCATGATGACAATATAATTTAATGGTGATAGTATTTCTTATTTATTAGCCAAAGTCAGTACTTTAGAAGGGTCTAAAATGCTGTAGGATTTTTACACAGAGGTTCTTGATTTTATATGAATATTAGATGTTTAATGTCATTTTACCATTTCAAAAGATAACATTATGTCAAAGCACAATAAAGGTACAAATATTTAACATTTAAGCCTGTTCATGGATTTTTGATTGATCATACACTGAACATGCCAGTGAGTAAAAACACTGATTTAGTTTATAAAATTAGATTTGAAAGTATCTTTACACTAAATAAAACAAAGAAAAGTGCATTAGGACATATATCTCATTTCAGTTATAACTGATCAGGAATCAAATCTGTGTCACTAAAACTTTAAAGATTTGTTTAGAGAATGTATGAGGAACATCTTATTCAAATGCACATTGTACATTTATTTATTTGCTGTTTTTTTAAATATATATATATATATATTAATAACTATTATTAGCATTTAGAGTTTCACAAAAAACGAAAATGCACTGATCTCTAAAAAGCACATTTTACCTAAAACCCCAATTTTAAATATTCACACAACATAAATGTGAATATGCACCTTTCTCTCTTTAGACTTTACACAGATTATGGGAGATTTTGTGGGTCGGGCCATGGTGGTGGGCCAAACCTGCAGGGCTGGTTTCTGGGTGGCGCTTGAGTCGCCAGTGAGCTTTGATTGACATCTGGAGGAGGGTAGTGGGCTGTGAAATGTGGCATTCTTGGCCAAGGGAGCTGTAATAATGGTATTGTTTAGTGAGAAAGGGCCTGTCCCCCCCCCCCTTCCCTCTCTCTGTCCCCCAATCTGAAGGGATCTGATTGTGCGGTTACTCTGTTAAAAGTGTTTGATGTGGCCAATGCACTCAACAGGCTGCGAGGAAAACTAAAGGGATGTTTTGCCTCTGTCTTTCTGTTGGTCATTTAAAATCATAACTGACTCCAGCGATACACCTTGCTTTTTTGCTATATATAAAGATTTCAAAAATATGTGGCTTTTCAATAGTTTTTTAATACAAATTTGCACATTTATAAATAATAAACTAATTTCTGCTGTCATATGCTGCATTCTGTAGCTCATTTGACTTCATATAAACTCTGGTATGTTCTGTAAGTGGATTCTCTTTAAAGGTTATCAGGTTATCATGTCACACTGTTCAAGGGTTGATGTGCAACTCAAAAACATGCACAGAAAACCTCAACAGTAAGGCTTGTTGCTTCGTTTTTTAATAGTAGTATTTATTCACAGAGGAAATGTAAAATTTGAACACTCTAAATTGATCAAATAATTATATTTTTGTTATGTAACTTTAAAAGTGCTAGCTGTTTGTTAACTTGATTGTTTTAATGTTAGTAAGAAGGTGAGTGGAAATGTATTTTGTATTAAATTATTTTGGAGAGCAGAGTTAGGAGAAATTATAAATAATGTTTTGAGGAAAATATTTGTATAATTATTTTATTAGTATTGAATAACAACATGTTGTTAAAACAAAGAATAGGAAAACTAATTTTGTGGAAATTAAGTTGTATTTCTAAATCACTTAAGAAACATGCTTGTTCTTGACTGTTTTCTATGTCAGATATACTGAGAATTATCAACAGTATCAACATAATTCTCAAGGAACGAATACAGATAAAAAAAAGATCTAGTTGTACTTAATATATTTCATCAGCATCACCGTTCATTTCACAGTACAAAAGACAAGCTTTTCAACTTTTTGGCATATACATTTTATAATAATCATAGTAATAATTATTTGGGTAACTAAAAATGCTAACGATAAATTAGTAACAGAAAAACAGATTTACACAGAAAGAATGAAATTATATTTACATTAAATAAACTTGTAAATGACTACACTGTTTCAGATAATAGCAGCAAACACATAGGTTTTAATTAAATAACAGTTTTAAAAAGATTTCTTTTCGTAGAAATAATTTTTCAGGTCTATGGAGTCAAACTGTAATTTTCCGATTAAGATTTTGTCATCTCTTTTCAGGGTTTTGATTCAATAAAACACTAAAAATATAAAGATAATTAACTGGAGTTGTGGTTTCAGCATTTAAAATAGGCCTATGTTTTAAGGTTTAATTCTTGCAGTTTAATTATTATTTTTTAACTACCCGATTTAATTTTTGCTGTTACAAATTAATCTGTTCAGTCAGATTCAACAATCTCAATTAAAATTTTTGACTTAAAATGTGTTAATTTAAATGTTCTTAGTTATTTCAGGTGTTGTTGTTTTTTGTACACACTCTTTTTCCAGAATTTGAATTTGTTTTGCTAAAATGTTATTTTTTTTAACTAGCCTACCTGATTTAATCATAAAACTAATGTTGTTATAAGTTAATCTATTTAGTCTGATTCAACACTGTCAAGTAATATTTTAGACTTAATGTAAATGTTACCAATTAATTCAGGTGTTTTTTTTAATATTGTACTGTTCTATAGTACAGTACACTATTCTTATATTTCAGTATTCCAAATTGTTTTCTAAAATGTTATTTAACTACCTGATTAAAACTAATTTTGTTGTTATATGTTAATCTATTTAATGTGATTCAACAATGTCAAGTAATATTTATGACTTTTGAACTCATGCATTTAAATGTTATCAGTTACATTAGGTATTTCAATTTGTTTTGTAAAATGTTATGCTCAGTGAATTTAGATTAGATCATGCAGATCAGATTCAGTCCTTGAAAAACAAACTAAAATACATTTTTAATAGTCACGCAAATTTAAATTTGTTGCTGTTAAAAAAAAAAAGAAAAAAAGATGTTAACCAAAACTGCTTCTTTTTGTAATTCTTAAATCAAATATTTTGACTCTTCGAACATATTTATTTCATTTCCACCTTTGGATTTACTTGGAATGCTTCCTGTTTGGTCTCCGGTCGTCATACCTGAGTGGGGTTTCCGACCGAAAACAGGAAACCTTTTAAACATGGGAGGTAGAGTTTTGTTATTGTTCTTTCTTTCCCCCCCAATTCCCTTCCTCCAAAAATGTTCCTCCCCTCTTCCTCTGCCCTTTAACCTTTCCCTGCCTACCCTCTTCTTCTCCATCCCATGCCTCTTTCTCTCATGGATCACCCGACAGGGAAATGCAGCGCTGATAGACAGTCATTGATCATTTCCCCGATCCGAGCAGAAGGTTAATGGACGAGGGTCTTCTATCGCCGTCACAGTGGGTGGTGACACGGACGGGATGCCCAGGAGTCCCTTTGAGATTCACCGCTCTTTTCTGGAGTGGAGACCCAGCACTCTTCTCCCCCCTTGTTTAGCCTTAAGAAGTGCTGTATACCCTTTCCAGCCCAAAGCGGGTGTGTGGAGTGCATGCCCGGCATTCCAGCTGTGTGGGTGGTGGTCCGGGCTTCTCGAGCTGAACATGACACCAGACATCACAGCGTTACTGAAGGGGGATTCCAGCCGTATTCTGAGCTTACACATGCTCTGGGTGTCAAGATTCACGCCAAGAACCTTTCTGCCCTTTTTGCTTTCGTACAGCACCTTCACACCCCATCCTTCAGCCCTAAAGCCGTTTGGTTGGGGTAGCATTTCAGTTCTAAACTGACAAGGAATTTAGAAAAATGTATAAAAGGAGCAAATATAATTATAAATTATAGAATAAGTGGTGGTTGTGGAATTAAAGGGGAATTAAAAAACAAGAAAGGAAAATATTATTTCACAAACAATTAACTGATCTTTAGTAATGTATTTAACTGACATGAAATTCTTTTGGGATGTTCACATGTCCTGACGTGTCACATGCCATCCTCTTTTTTTGTGTGTGTTTTTAATGTTAATAAGGTTTCTCATGCTCACCAAAGCTGCATCACAAATGAAGTACAAATAGAAATATTGTCAGGTATTTTTACAGTTTAAAATAACTGTTTTGTGTTAGAATTTAAAATCTAATTTATTCTGTTCATGGCAAAGCTTAATTTGTGTTACACAATCCTTCAGGAAGGACTCTAATTTGATGATTTGCTTCTGAAAAATAATTATTATTAATAGTTTTTGTGTAAATGTTGACCTGTTTTTTCAAAATTCTTTTGATGACTGGAAAACATAAAAGAAAATCGATTATTTGAAGTAAAAATAGAAATATTTTGTAACATTATAAATGTCTTTACTGTCACTTTTGATCAATTTAATTCAAGCTTGGTAAATTAGTTTTAATTAGCAATTAGTAATAAGTGGTTAATTTTTTTAAAGCTTACTGACTTAAATGTTTTAGTGAATAACAGTTAACGAATCTTAAATTATACAAGTTCTTACATTTTTGTCATGATTTTTAATCACTCTTTAACCTTTGTTTATATTAAGTACCATTTAAATTACTTACACAAGTTTAATAAATACAGAAAAAATATAATATTACAGTATTATTATAATTTTAATTAGATAATTAACCTGCGAATGCAGTTGTGGTTTCAGCATTAAAAATATTATTTTTGGGTGTAATTCTTGGTGTTAAAATGATTTAAATTATTAACATTTTTATTTGGATTTTTAATTACTTGAATAAATTATGAAGTTTCTTACATTTTTACCCATGAATTTTAATCACTATTTAACATTAGTTTATTTTAAGTGCAGTGTAAATTACTTATAGAAATATAAAAAACAAAAAGACACATTATATTGTATTATGTGCCCGTTTGTATTTAATTTGAAAAATAAATTAACAAATTATTTAAATTTGCATTCCCAAAGAAGAATTCCCCTCAAAATAACTTTTTTATTTTGAAGAACATCTAAAGAAACTTTTTTTTTTTACATGAATTAGAAATGTTCCATGGATGTTAAGGTTTCTTCATAAAACCAAAAAACCCTGAAAGAAAGAACCCTTATGTATTTTTATTTTAATATTTTTAATTCCATAAAATGTTACAAACACTCAAGAAAGTTACTTGTTATTTTTTAGTACAGCCAATTGAAATGTTACGCTGACTTTTAAAAGTTACCTTAAATTCATATTCTATAAATTAGTCCATGCCTACACAATGCATTAACTTCCCATCATTTTCACATCTGCCAGTGCAAAGGTCCAAAGTATCCTTTCCAACCCATGTGTTCCTCAGTAGCTCCTCCAATCCATTAACTAAACTTCAGAGGAATTCCACACTTCATTTCACAGACTACATGTGGAATGTACACAGGGTTCAAAGGCCACCGGGCTGAAGGAGCCCCACACAGGGGCATGCAGACCGTATTCAAACAAGCCCCAAAGGTCGGGGGGAGGAGCATTCGCTGGACGTTACTTTAAAGATAACCTCTAATCAAAGCATCCACCAACAGCCACCATTCATCAGTTACTCTACACCCGCTTTATGAAGTGCGGCTCTTATCCTAGTTGTAAAACATGTGCTTCTGCACCATTTAGAAGCAAATAATCTAGCATTGCAAAAAAATTGACAAAACTGAAAAAATATGACAGAATAACTAACTTTCCTTTTCTTTAATGTAACACTTTCCTGGTTATGTGAATGACATCTAATCTTTCCATTCAACACACTCCCTATCCAGTTAACTCTGCACTTGGCTCAGACATTATTTCCCACAGATGATATGTGACAAGCCACACCGTCCCAGTGGAATCCTGCTCTGGCCATGGCCAATACGTGAACAGGGGTGGAACCTAGAAATTCCACAGCCACAGCGTCTCTCTAACACTTGCTTGACCTTAACGACCCCCAATAACCCCCATCACCCACAGCCCTGATGCCCTGACGGAGGTTTCAAAGATTAACCCTACAATGCCGTGAGCTTCTAAGGACTGGAAGTTAGGAGACTGTCTGTACACAATCTGCTACATGCCTTCTATCATCTGACTGATACTTCTTCAGCTAATTAAAAGGTCTTTTATAATTGTAAAAACATCCAACTTGGATTGTGCCACATGTGCCGTCTTGCTGTGAAATCTTTACAGATTTTTTATAAAGCAAGAAAACATGAGAATTTTTATGTTGTTACTAATATTTCAGTTGTGTATTGTTTATTTATTATGCATATATAATTGCACGCACATAGTTTGATCTAGTTACATATTTATATTTAATATTATATATATTTAACATGAATTGTATATTTTCCTTTAATATATACAATCATGTGTTTGTATTTATATATACAGAAATCATATCAACATAAACTTTTATTTTAGGTGTGAATAATCATTTGACCGCATTAATATACAATAGTGTAGTCTATATATAGCCTGTTTATGTAGGCTATCAAATATGAAACAACACCTGTATGCAAAGGTTTTATAGATTTTCTTCCATATTTTGTTTTAAGGTTTAATAAACACACAAACACGCGCGCACACACTTTTCTGACGTTTTTTTGATAGGTCATATTTTACAGGGTTAAAATCATTATTTTAAATGTGTACTAAATAGGAAAAAGGTCCCCATGTTAGTGCCGGAGAATATAATTGGAACTTCCGCAAAATGGAAGTATCTTAAACATTTTGTACAAAAAAAAAAATTCATATTCATGAATAACATTGTTATTTATTTACTGCACAAAAGCAACAAGAACGACAAAATAAAGTAAAAACAATTTACAGGCGCAAGTTTGGAAACGAATTCTCGCGTGGTTCATGACTATATTGCTGAAGGAAAAAAAGGTTAATGCACATTCTGAAGCAATATTAGGTCAAATGCTTTTCTGTTTGACCACTTGAGAAATCAAGGTTTATTTATGGGGTTTTTTTCATTGCAAACTTATTAGCCTTTTTCTAATTGTATTTCTATGTTATTAGCCATCTTACTTGATGGCTGCTCTGTCATTTCTTCTTCATCAGTTAGGAACCTAGGTGTGCTGTTTAATAGCAATCTTTCATTTGAAAGCCATGTTTCTAGTATCTGTAAAACTGCATTTTTCCATCTCAAGAACATATCTAAA
>JAUCMU010000002.1:4389428-4400685 GCA_032275025.1 Enteromius treurensis | reverse complement strand
AATAATTATTAAATAGATTTCAAGGCTTTTTTGTTAAAAAAAAAAAAAAAAAAAAGCAAGAAAATCATTTCTCAAAAAAAAAAAAAAAAGAAGGTTGTTACTTCTGCTAAACCACCTGTGTGAAACTGAGGGAAAACCATACACTAAAATCACCTTGGGAACAGTTAGTGGCTTAGAAAAGTGAAGTTAGCACTGAGAATATATATATTGATTTATATAACATTATGGTCAGTTTAGCTCTGTGACAGGAAAAAAAATGGCCCATAAATGCGGCTTGATAAAACCTCGCTGTACTGTTAATATAAAACAGATCCTTTTTAAACACACAACAAACCCAATACTGTGCTTAACTCACAGTATAAGATGTCTGGCTTTGCTAACTTCACCTCCTGTGAGTATAAAGTTACTGTCCATGTCAAATGGGCACCCTGGTTACCCATCAGGGTGTGAGATATCACTGCGCAGGAAGTGGAAAGTCTGCACTCCCTGGGTGACTCACAGAGGGTTTGAGACCAATGCAAAACATAAACAGAGCACCTGGCTGCACTAGCAGGGGAATATTAAAAGTTCAAGAAAAGGTTAACTAAACCAACTCATAATTTTGATTATCGTAAAATTAATTTTGACTGATTCTTAATTTATATGGAAAAAAACATTGAGAGTTCCTAAAGGATTGAAGACAGCTATTTGCGCGCAGTCGTGGCCTAATAGATGAGGAGTTGGACTTGTAACACAAAGGTCACGAGTCCAAGGTCTGGCAGGCATTGTGGGTGGGGGGAGTGAATAACCGGGGCTCTTTCCACCTCCAATACCATGACTGAAGTAAGACCCTTGAGCAAGGCACTGTTGCTCCCTGGGTGCCACAAAAATGGCTGCCCCCGGTATGCGTGCGTGGTTTTTCACTTCTCACTGCTGTGTGTGTGTGTGCACTCGGATGGGTTAAACTAAGAGCACAAATTTCCAGTATGGGAAACCATACCTGGCCACATGTCACGTCCTTTCCGTTCTTTCCTTTTCCTATTTGTAGTTTTGACTATTTATGCGACTTTGGAGTCCTCAAGTGATTTTAGGGGGTCTTTAAACATTACAGCATCCTTAAATTAGTCTTTATAGTAATGAGAAATTCAATGGTGAATGACTCAATTGCAGTAGTTGTTATGCATCGTAAGGCCTTTAGGAGGACGGTGTCTGGGCATTGATGAGCTGCTGTCAGGAGCTCCTGCGCCAGGGCTCCAGGGTTCTGTGGAATCCGGGTGAGCTGACACCGAATCCACCGTTGATATAAGAGCCTGATCAAAGCCGCCCTGTTTCGCCTGACCGATTTTCACAGGATTACGGATTAGGGAGACAGGAAGCAGCGAGAGAGGCGCGGAGACAGACAGAAAGAGCGAGGGGGAAGATGGAGAATGAGAGAGACAGACAGAGAGTTAGATCTATAATCATGCGGAATCGCATACTGAATGCAGAAATGCTTAATACAATAACCTTGAAATGTGTTAAACCCCAAGACTAAAACTCTAAGGGATAGGAATTAGATTAAGCTAGGACTAGACCTTTGCTAATTTAGGACATTTAAGAATTTTTAGAAACATGTCATGCAAAAATGCATTATCTGTGAGCATTTTAAGACCAAACAGTGGCAATAATGTATTTTAAGATATCTCAGTGCAAACCTTTTCCAGTTTACACAGCTCTTGATATTTATTTTAATCTAGGACTAGTCTTAAACCCTGTTCGGGAAACTGCCCCTAAGAGCAGAAACAACCTGGTTTGGTGTGCTTTTTTCAATGGTGCAATATTTTCTTTGTTAAAGAACATTAGTTTGTCAACTCAGCACATGTTTTGGCGGAACAGGGCCTGAATAGAATATAGGGCATGTTTTCCTGCAAACATCAAACAATTTTTTTTAAAGAAACTGTGTCAGTGAAAGGAAGCTCTTCAGAAAATGCTGGTTGTTAACCTAAGAAGGTCAAACCAAAAATAGCTGATTTGCTTTCAATTCATTTTCTATGAGGTTTGCATAATTTGGGAAGCTTGATATCAAAATGTCAAAATAAAACTGTCAAGTAAAGTAATGTAAAGCTTAAATGAGGGTATTACTCAACAGTTGCTGCCTAGTTTGAGATCATACATATCTAAAAACGTGCCTCTACTGCCGTATTTGTAGAATATTTTTCAATGTCTTTCTTTGCTTGCTTTGATCTGATAAGACACAGATAAGCCTGAGGTAATTTCTTGCATCTGTGACATCCATTTCCCCTAAAAAACCTTGCAGTGCGGCCATGTATCCGTCATGCACACAGCGCAACCACAGGTTCATTAGGGTTGTGTGGCTGTAAAGCATTGAAAGCTTGTAACTATTAAACATGGTGCAAGCAGCTGAACACATGGGTCTTGAATAGCTCTAATTAAATAAAATGCTGAACCAATCGGAATTGAACCTTTCGCAATATCCATGCAAAAGACTGCTATGGTGAACAGCATCCCAGCGTGCATGAGCAGATTAGGCATGCTTTTTCTATTTATATGTAATTGAAGAAAACAAAATATGAAAATGTGGCCCACATGAATATGTATGCATTGTGAGATCAGATTAAATGCTATATTCAAAACATGTACGTTATACATAAACTCAGGTCACCTGCTATTTTATGGAGATGCAAGGGCTGATCTGATACTCTTGTGTGACATGATAGTTTCCAAAGCATTTTTCAAGTGCCAGACTTTTCCTTTGCCTGCATGGACAGACTGCACATACATCACTCCTCCCACAGGAGAGCTGTTTATAGAAATGTACCATCACGTCTCTCCCAGAATGTAAGTAAGCATACCCAGCAACATGCATTTGGCTTACTAAAAACATTACATCTCTTTATCCTCATATAGGGCACTTAAAATCCATTCACCGAAGGCTACTTTTTAAGTTTACGTCGCACCTGATAGACTTTCTGTAATTTCTGTAATCTGCACCTCTATGTTTACCTCTATTAATCATTTAACAATAATAATCAATATTACATTTTTTCAAAATTTAAGAAAAAAAAATTAACAATGGGATTGCATTTTGCCAAAAGAATACATGCAAAGCCTTTTAATTTGGCCAAAATTAGGTAAGTGGGGGAGGACAAAAGGTAGGAGGCTGGAGAACCGCAACAAAAATAGGTGTATGTACTGTATGTTTATTTCTTGTACAAATTTTTATGCAAATTGTTCTCAATGATATTTCATATTTTACTTCCTGCTTCCTTGTACACTCTCAGAAATAAAGGGACAAAAGCTCTCACTGGGGAGGTACGTTTTTAAAAGGTATACTTTTGTACATAGGTTAGGTTCAAATATGTACATTTTAAGTACTATTATGTACCTTTAAGGTACCAAAATTGACCCTTTAGGTACAAACGTGTGAAAAGATACCGCCCCAATGACAGCTTAATACCTTTATTTCTGAGAGTAGTAAATTTTCCATTGAAATCACATTGCTTTTGTCTGGAGATGGAATGACATATTTGACAGCTTAACGTTTTTTTTTGTTGTCATGTTGTGTGATGTAACATAATAGCGACACAATCTGATAGGATAAGATGAGAGAGTTTGTTCATCAATCATCCACTGATGCCCACACATGACCATAGACCACAGGTCAGTCCCTGCCACAGATACCAACAAAAGAGACTTAACAAAAAGACCACCATTTAGGTAGAGAACATTTGAGAATAGTAACATGTGCACCCAGTTGTCACTTGTCAGATTGTCAGGAACAACAGACTTTTAGGGGTACAACAGTCTATCTCTGGGACAGTCTCTTACTGTACCTTATCTACCCTTAAAAGGTAAATGATAGCATATGACTTCAATTAACCTTTATGACCTAGTTTTTTGTACTTTTTTCCAAGAGAGTGTGAGCTTGGTAAAATCTTCTGTAAAAGACTGTAGTCTAAGATTCATCTGGAAGGCAGATAATCAATTGTCACTTATTTTATCACACTAAGGATATGGATTTCTCATTAAGGCAAGTGAAATCTTTATACTACTATGTCCTATTTCCTTAAATGTACTTGAAAAGACAAGAATTGGTTGCACCTTGCTGTTCCCTACCCCTCCCTGTAAATCTAGTGCAACAAAACATGTAGACGTTAGTATTTGTGAAGCAGTGTTTGGGATGCAAGGCGCAAACGCACTGGATGTGGTCCTCGGCTGCCTGGGGTGAGGCAGAATCTTGTTGCCTCAACAGGGGGCGGGAGGTGAGGGGTGGGAGGGAAGTATGCTCCAATCACCCACGAGCCACTGCTGGATATTTTATTTGTCAGCACATCTATCCGTACGAGCAGGGGACCAATGGCTGCAGAGGAAGTGGTCCTTCTGTCACAGAAACAGTTGGCACAGAAGCAACATATTACAGCATTATCCAACCCCCTCCTGGTCCCTTGCCGTCATCTTCTCCCTCCCCTTCAACTCGCTCTATCTCTTGTTCTGTATCGTTTTTCTGAAAGCTCTTTCAGCCATCAATGAAATCGCAACCAACCCTGCTGTGGACCGACTCCTGCAGCGGGCTGAGCGAATCAGTGGAGCTGTGGAACATCTGCCATATCTCGCAGATAACCCTCCTAATTCTCTATTCATACCCGTCATTCTTTGCACCATACGCCATGTATTTTCTCCTCAAGAGATCTCTCGGCACCCCGTTCTGCTTTCTCTTTTTCTTCAGAATTTAAGCCTGCTACCTCTTTTCCCCTCTCTTCTCCTCTATCCCCGCTGACTCCTCCCTCTGTTGCTCTCATACTCCCTCACTCACTCGCAAACACACTTGAACACAAGCACACATACATGCGCGCACACACACACATACACACACCCTCCTCCCCCATCGCTGCAGTGTCTCTTAACTGCCTTGGAGCTAACAAGAGGGGAAACAGCACACCGACAATTATAAGAGGAGGAGAGAGCACGACACAGCGAAAGAGTGCCAGTGAATGAGTGCATGTGTGAGAGAAGAATCAGGCAGATCTGAGGATGTTGGCGATTCAGGACTAAGGGGACGGATCGCGTGCTCCCTCTGCCTCCCAAGCGAATGTTTGTCTGCAGTGTTGCTGGTGAACGGACGGCAAGCGGTGAAACGGTGAGGAAGGCTTTTCCTTTTTTTTCCAGTGTTCTTTCCACACACCCTTTATTCCTGTTGTTACACCAAGGGTAGCTTCTCCGGTAGTGTCCTTGGGCTTGTTTTTGGCTTGGGAAGGTGAACATGAGCGTGGTTAGCACCTCGGGTAGCAGAATGGTATTTTCCTCCATCTCAGCAAGGTGATGCTTAGGGATGATGCTAAAGCAACCCTCCAGAGCCCTGGATTGGCTAACGAGTGCATGATTGAGGACTTAACATCTTTGATATCTTGCCCATGTACCGTACCTATTGATTCGGCTTGTGCAATGTTAAACAGTCACATATTATTGAATCTCAAATGGGGCAGTACACTAGGTGTAGTGTGTTCATGCCACGCTCCGCTGCCTGGTGAATATAAAAGGAGCAGAATAAGGTGCACACCCCATGGAGATACAGAGCTACTGTTTCTGCTGGCAAGCCCCATTTCCATATTTTCCTTTCGGCCACACTCCTGCTGATCTTTGACTCCCACTGCTCCACGGTAACCAAAGACACGTTCACTCCCCATCGATCGTGTCGACGTGTGTGCAAGAGGCAGCCCTTCCTTTTCATTCCCCAGTATGTGTCATTTGAAGCATTTTTGCTAACTTAACTTAAATTCCTAGGATTTTTATTAGGGGAACAGAGTTGTGCGTGCATGTGTGTGAGGGAACCTGCACAGGGAGGGGTTTAGGTGTCTGGAGTGGGGGGTATAATGGTGGAGAGATAGTAGGGGCAGAGGGGCGGAGGTTGATGCGGTACACAGAACGAAAGGAGAGAGAAAGATAAAATATATCCTGCGTGAACCCGTCACAAGCAAAGAAATGGATGCACGAGAAGGCCCACTGACCCATTACCAATGAAATCTCATTAAAGTCTCAATTGTTTCTCCTAGATGGCAAAGAGATTAAAGGGAAAGCAAATTGCCTCCTTTGAGTAAAGAGAGCTTGCTTTTCTAGAGTAAAAGACTCTGATAATCCTGTGCGAGTTTCTCAGCATTGTCTCGGACTGTTTATCATCGCATTCTTCTCATTCCAATTAATTTGAGAGACACTGTTCACATTGATATTATTGCTTTTACACTTACTCTACCTTAACAGTAGTCACATTTGTGTCTATACCCTTAATACAGGGAAATGTTACAGCGATTCTATACTAGAACCATTCTGGGTTCCCCGAAATAACCTTGCTAAATGATTCTTTCTTAGCAGAACATTTTATTCAAAGAACATTTTTCCACCCTAAAGAAACTTTATTCAATAGTTAGGCTCCATGGAACCACAGATGCCAGTAAAGAACCTTTATTTTTGTTTTTCCCAAGACATTTTAGGAGAAACATCTGAGAAAGCTGATACTTTCAATAAAACATAGCTGAGAACTCCTGAGCTATTACAGAGCAGTGTAATTTTCCTCTGGGAAGGCCGGTGAACAGCTATGTAAGCTGAGTTCACATCATTACATGCACAGCGGCATCAATAGAGTGCTAATACAGTAAAGATGATTCGGTACTCACCAAGACAGGAAAACACAGACTATGCAAAGATGAGTAGATACCGCCACCGCTCCACCCCCCCTACAACCCACAAACTGACCAAACTGCAGGATGATTGTGCAACATCAGCTAAGTACCAGTTAATATTTGTACATCCTTCGTTGTCGTCTGATATGATGGCCGTAATGGGAGGCTTACTCTCATTTTGATATTGCTGCTCATTTGCTTATAACGACGTGAGGATAATCATGGACGTCAAAACACAGGCATCAGTGTCAGTGATATTCCAACACTATAAACATCAATGATAAAATGATCACAATGGAAGCTAAGACTCGAATGATGATGGTTAAAAATAAGCTTCACAGCTAGGCTTTGTTTTCCAGGTAGCTCGTCATCAACTGTGAACCGAAATCGTGCCATAAACAAAACCGTCTAAACCACTGAACATCAGATTGTTATGCATTTGGGTCATGTTTTAAAAATACCTGAGCTTGCTGCTATGATAGCAAAGCATGCATGCATATAGATTTGATCTTAATTTATATTTTACAAAAGAAAGTCATTACATCTTTTATTTAGTAAGTTTCTGTCACTGAAGATATGTTAAATTTAGACTTTTTAGAGGTGTCGTCCTACGGGAGCCTACTGGAGACAAAAAATCCTGTTCGTGTTAGTAAGAGAATGCTAGAAACCCCAAAATGGGATGCAGGAAAATAAAGAAGAGAAATAATTTTTTGTCAAAGTTCAACAACGATAGGAACATTCTTGAGAGGGAAATGCCAAAATATACACATGCTACTTTCAGAGTGAATGCTTGAACGATCATAACTGGGTTTTGGCACAATAGTAGGGGTTTGGCAAAACCCCTCACTGGTGACCTTACATGCACTGATAGCCAGCTGTTCATTAATGCTCAGGACAAATCACACATCTGCCATTGAGGATACAGTTTCTAAAGGGTAGCGCTTATTAAAACAGTAATTAGTTTTATTTATCATTCCTGGGGTATTTTTGTGGCTCCCGACTGTTTTTAAAGGTTTGTGGGTTAGTCAGATCTTAAATGGCGCTAAAAAGAAATGGTTGATATTTTTACATCTCAAATGTGTGGCATATTCCACACATGCTAATAAATGACAGCCTAACTTTAAACTTTACTTTCAGAATTGTGACTATAATAAGACTATTTCTTCTTTTTTTCGAAGGATTGTTCTGGTCGCTAATTTCAAATCCTCTTACAATGAAAGGGGACTGAATCTTTCAAACAGGTTTTTAGGATTAACTGATTCATAAAACAATCTGACTCAACAGAGTCATTCAAGCTTTTGACATAAGTACTACATTAAAGCTGAAAAAGCTTTCAGATAACAAATCAAACCGGCCCCTTTGCTTCCAGTCCCCATTTATTGTAATATCAGGGACTAGAACTTTATTTTTAGGCGTTTCCTTTTGTGTTCGATGGAAAACACTCGAATAGGTTTGGAACAACATGAAGGGTCAGACTGATCACTGCTATCTTACATATGACAGACAGTAATCTAATTTCAGCTGCCGTTTCACTTGAAGTGATATCATAATGAAAAAATGCAACGTGCATATTGTGCAAGACTTGTTTTCTGACACAGATTGGCTGGAATTGGAGTATTCGGTGAAGTCAACTGAAAGGGCTTTTCTCAGTGAGAGCATGCAAAAGCCAACACTCTGACAAGTTTGGGGTCAGGAGGTGACCAGGCCCTTGTTTTATGGAAACACATGTGAGAGAGGCCCTTTGTTGAGTTGAAACAAGTCATTAGTTATATCCAAGTGGTTCCTTTGTAAGAAGAACTGTAGAATTCTGTATGCTCATATCCAAGTTTTTGAGGTCTGTTATATTTAAAGTAAAACCAGCTTAAATGGTCTATTAAGTGTTACCCATAGTGTTGCAATTAGTGAGATAGGCTTATTACTGCGAACTAAAAAGAACTGGACATAAATTCCTATCTGAATAGTGAGCAATGTCTTTTCCCTTCTGAGCAAGCCTTAGATTCTTAATCATACATGATAAACAGTTTATTAATTGAGACTCAGTAAAAAACTGAGCAAATTTTTCACATATACACATTTATGTATACTAGATTTTTATATTCTCCAATGAAAAAGTAAATTGTGTCGGTGCAAAACTATGTTCTGGCTGGTTACTTAACTGCCACAAGTCAGAAGAATTAAGAAAACTGTATGAACTTGGCATTTTCACTGACCACACTTTTCCATAAATGCTAAGTTTGTGTCTGTATCACTTTACATGTTTGCTTACCGCACCTTTATGCATGTTCATTTACAAAGCTAAGTGATTTGGTATAAAAGCACTGTTGTCATGACATCAGCAGAAAAAAATGGATCCGACTGTTAATTCTGTAGTCAAGATCCCATTTCTCCTGATGGGTCGACTCAGCATTGGCTTTTGTGTACAGTCGTTGTTATCAGCAGTTTGCTTTTTGCATATAACAGAAAAGTTTCGTAATGCTGTGTACAGAAGGAAGTAAGCCTGAGAACTGAAATGAAATAACTATTTTGGCTATGGAAACAAAAGTCTATTTGACTTTATGTGCATAGAACATACATGTTTTAGTTTTATAGATAAGAATATTTACATCTTAGTTATAATATTTAGATAATCCCGCCTCCAATCTCACTCTATTGGTTGAGCCAATGTTTCAACATTGAGCTGGTTTGAGAGACAGTTTTTACCTTTTTTTTTAGAGATCAACCTACAAATGGCTTACTTTTAGTGTACTCTACATATTAAACTTGGAGAGCTGAAAGAGTTTAAACATCAACAGAATTGACTAAAGAAACTGAAACTCATTTGCAAATGATAGCCGCATCATGTTTTGAAACAGGTGCAAAGGTGAATGAGTTAGATGAGCCATTTGTGGCATTCATTGGTCAAGCATGGCTGCATGCGACGTCTGGCTCCATCACTCGGAAATAGCGTTTGGCAGGAAGAGGAGGCACATACTCTTATCTAGGTCAGCAGGTAAGGGAGAGGGACTCAGAAGCGTTTGCATCTTTTTGTGCACACATGTCACAAGGGGAAGTGGTTTTAGGAGCTTTAACAATACCTGGAATAAAAAAATGAAAAAAAAAAATCCCATAATACTGTAATGCATCATAATAATATATTCAGTTATAATATCGTATATCATATCGACTTCCTCATTCGCTGTTTAATTAGATGAAGTTATACACATGCAGTCATTTAATCACATTTTCTGCTTGCATGAACCTCCAACTCCAACTTCAGTAATGACATAAAGCAGATTTTAATGTATCAGTCAGAGTTTGATAAACGGAGAGGTATTTTCATACAGATTATACTGTTAGGGATTAAGCCATTTGTAGGAATGAATTGCGAAACTCTGATGTAAAGTATTGCCATCACACCCAATAGGAAACAAATCACATGAAAGTATTGAATATTAGCTGCTTCCCAATTTTTTTTTGTTACTGTATTTATTGCGTGATATTACAGATAAAAAAAAAACTTATTAATATTATGCTTAATTTTCCATGATCATTTCTGTAAGTCTCAAAATAATTGTGTACATTTTATTTGTGATACTGTATGTACACGTGCATATTTTATTTGCTTGTATATAATATATATATATACATATATACACACACACACATATATTTGAGACTATAAAAGAGCACCTCTGAGCGATACAATTTTTCAGTGTTTTTTTTATAGGAGAAACGTCCTACAGTATTGTGTGTATGTGTAGATGAGCTAAGAGGGTCCTCTTTTCTGTTCTCATTGTGCACAGAGCGTCATTGTATTCGTTTGCATGGCCGTAACAGTGGTCATATGACTGAGGGGAAGGTGGAGGGGTGCCACCACCCCATGAGCAATTTCAGCAGCTTCAGTCATATGACCGCAGTTATTGCCATGCAAACGAACACAATGATGATCCACAGGATGCACAGGGCCTGAGTCTGTCCAACCTGGCTTATATTGCCAAATAATCAGGCTGTCTGAACTAGGATGATCCGCTGTGTTAGCATATTGTTGTAAGTCCTTTAGGTTCAAAGAAAGGTAAAGACCACATGAAATTTCTTAATGTCTGATGTTTTCTTAACAGTTTTGACATATTTCCTATTAAAACAGGAAATTGTGGTGGGACATGTCAAACAGTACGTATCACTAGGCTTTAGAAAAGCCTCAGCAGTGAAACATGACATGCTGCATGCTAGTCATTGCATGTGGTATTGGGGGAGGGACATTTACATTCAAGAGAGCAGTTTGGTAGATAAAAATCTGTGCTGAGCAAGAGAAATTTACCAGAGAAAGATTTTGAAGACAGCATGAGACAGAAATTGTCTAAATGCATTTGATTGATCTTATTAATCTAATGTGTATACAGTGTGTGTGTGTGCATGTTTTTTTAATGCTTTGACCTTGTCATTTTTAATCAAATTGTCATAATCTATCTTCTAGTGACGTTTGCCGGACTACAATAATTTCATCCACTTAAAGGTGCCCTAGAATTAAAAACTGAATTGACCTTGGGCTGGTTGAATAATAACAGTTCAGTACATGAACATAACATACTGTGAGTCTCAAACACCATCGTTTCCTACTTCTTATA
>JAUCMU010000002.1:4341514-4360855 GCA_032275025.1 Enteromius treurensis | reverse complement strand
CTCAGATGGGTTCGTCACTTTTTGAGGTCCCCCTGAAACATTTCCGTTGTGGTCCGTGCTATTTGCAGCGCGTTTCTGTGTTTGCAGCGCGTTCGTGTGTTTGAAGTGCCTTTGTTGTCAAACTGATGAAGATGTTTTCTTAATGTGTTGTCGTTTTTTTCTGTTTGCATGTGTTTTCTGAAGTTTGCAGCGCCTTGAGCTCTCTCGGCCACTGTAAGAACAACAATAAAGTACATTTACTGAAAAAAATGTGAGTGGTGCTTACTGTGGCTAAACTCGGCATTTGGTTGATAGGTACAGTAACATGTTCATAGCATTACTAGCAAATGTCACTAGCATGTTTTTAGGTTGATTAGCAAGTAACTAGTATGTTTCTAGCACGATTAGAAAGTAATTAGCATGCCTCTAGCATGACTAGCATGTTGCTAGCATGATTAGAAAGTAATTAGCATGTCGCTAACATGACTAGCATGTTGCTAGCATGATTAGCAAGTGATTAGCATGTTGCTAGCATGTTTTATCAAATTTGCATGATTAGCAAATGACTATCACTTTCTCAAGCCAACGTAATAATCTACAAGTACACATTAAGTGCGCTTCTTTTTCATGAAGGAAAAAATGAATGATTCACAGATTCATGTATCTATCTGCAAAGGTTGGAACATTTTTATGCCACCTGAAGAAACTTTGCTAAATGTTTGCTTTCTGTCAAAAGAATCCAACCCAATGCTTCTATTAGCCCCTCATGTGCCTCTTTTGCTGCAAGTCAGCTATGTTTGGCCCATTTTATTGCCTGCCAAGACACAATTGTAAAAGCACAGTAAAAGCACACTTTTCCCCTCAACGAGACATTCAATATAAGGTATCATTCATTTAGCACAAACAGTCTAAGATAAGAATTTTAGAACTTAGATTTAAATGCTTGTTCAAATTCATAACCCTGACTGCACAACAGTAAATGATGTGTTTGTGGAAGCCAAAGCACATTGTCTCCTGTTGCCACAACAATGAATGTCCCGGCTTGTAGTGATTTGTTGTCCTCACACTAGGTCATCTCCAGCCCATCGTCTAGATCTAGAGTGTCTCTGGGAACTTAATATCTTACGCTGTTTGCTCTCTTCAAGGTTAAAGGCCACTGATTTCATCAACTCCAAAGGTTTTCCCTCGAGGGAGCCAGATCCCTTTTGTTAGCGCTTCAGCTAACCATTTCTTGTCTTTTGTTTCCTCACAGAGCCGCATGGCGGAGAGCCTGCGTTTGTTCGATTCCATCTGCAACAACAACTGGTTCACCAATACCTCGCTCATCCTCTTCCTCAACAAGAAGGACCTGCTGGCCGAGAAGATCAAGCGCATTCCACTGACGGTCTGCTTCGCTGACTACAAGGGGCAAAACACCTACGAGGAGGCGGCTGTGTACGTGCAAAGGCAGTTTGAGGACCTCAACCGCAACAAGGAGACCAAGGAAATCTACTCACACTTCACTTGCGCCACTGACACGAGCAACATCCAGTTTGTGTTTGACGCCGTGACGGACGTGATCATCCAAAACAATCTCAAGTACATTGGGCTGTGCTAGGACGAGGGGACGGGGTAGAGGGGCGGTGGGCGAGACATACGGAGAAAAAAACCCTTGGTTTTTTGATCATTGACTGCCCTCAAAAACGCTTGTTGAAACAGAGGAAAGGACGACATGCTGCCATTCTGTTAGACTTATCAATATCAAAAGCGTAAAGGTCAAAGGGGATTTTACAAGGTTGGTATAAACGTGTTTGCACTGAACATATGAGTATGTAGACACACACACATATACACCATCGTTACGTTTGTTCACACACAACGAACTTTGGGATCAGCCGTCAAGCACATGTTTGACATGGAAACACTGGAAACAGATCTCCCAGCTCCTCTCTTCCCTGACAAACAGCAGGAATTCCTTAACGTCCACGAAAGGGATAGTTCACCCGAAAATGTGCTCATTTGCTCATGCCATTCCAAAGCAGTATGACTTTCTTTTTCCATGGAACATAAAAGGAGATGTTTAGCAGAATGTTCATGCTGCTCTTTTACATAATGAAAATGACAAAAAACACCCGAAATATAACTTTGAATTTTACTTTTTTGTATCAAATTTGGTGCATCACAACACAACATGTATGTTATGAATTACAGTCATGAAAGTCTACTTTTAAAGGACACTTAAGTGGCCTTTTATGTAATTAACATTATATTATCTGCAAGTGTCGTTTTTCCGTTTTATTATATTAAATGTATTTAAAGTGCACATTCATAACAATTAAGTGCTGTCTTTTATTAAAAAATAAATTTAAATATGAAGTAAATATAGAATATGGAAGTGAATAACAAATGTTTCTGTTTGAATGGAGTGGTTTCTTGTTGGTTCTTAGTGACCAAAGAGTCCAACCCAACTGTGAAATTCTTTTCCCTCAGGTTCCTCTATTCGTAAAAAATTACAGTTTTTGGCTCATCCAATTTTTATCCAGACTGTTATCCTGATGGCTTAGAAAAGCAATAGCACATTGTTCCTCAAAAATATTATTAAGTCTTAATAAAAGTTGTGCATTGTAATTGGTTAACACAAGTCAAATATGTCATGGCACATTTCGAGCATGAATGAGATTTAAGAGATAGCAACTTAAATTACATTGATTTTTTCACGGATGACTTCATGAAATTTGGAATATACATTATATGAATTTCTACTATGGTATTTTTTTGTTGTTGTTGTCCTCATCATGCACTGTCACGGAGTGGAAAAGAGCAGCATGAATATTCTACGTAACATTTCACAAATGAAATAAAGTCATACAGCTTTAAAGTGAAGTTGAGTAGATGATAAAATTGTAATCTAGGGGAACTGTTCCTTGAAATGTTGTCTTTCTTTGTGAGGTCTTTGATTTGCCTGATTTAAGTAATGCTGCTTTTGGAGATGATATAAAGAGTTTATATGAAAATATAATTGTATATGAGAGGTTAAAAGTATCCCGAGAGAAAGAAAAAAAGAGGGGGAAAATATTATGATGTAATTTGGTTTTGCTCCAAAGGTGAATACTGCCGCTGTCTGAATATGGAGTCAAATGGCTTTTTTACTCACGTTCACACTGTAGTTTATTTTTGGCTATCTGACCCCTAGCAATCAATCTATTTTCTTGTTACTTTCTATTCTGTTTTTCCTTTGCCTAAAATAGGATGTAATCCAGAATTTTTAGAGCAAGCATCCTTCTTTCCATGAGAATGTAACACTGACGTGAGCATTAAGTGTTTCATAACGTTCATTCCAGATTCAGAGAAAAATAAACAGTGCCAATATCAATGTAAATAAAAAAAAGGCCCGTCCATCATCTCACTCTTTCGGTTTTTATGGACAAAAAAGTATATATATATATTGTAACATTAAATATGCATGAATTTGTTACTTTGGATTTTTGATAAATTATAGTTTGATTTGCTTTCTTATATTTTTAGTTTTACTAACATGCTCCAAAAATATATCAAAGTCAAACACTGTGTACGATTGTACAGTTGTTTCCTGCGAGGTATTTATTGAAAAGAGTTTTATGTGCAGAAAGAGTCATTTTACGTCCAGCGCAACCTAAACTCAGCACGAAAACATTAAAAGAGGATTTACTCCCTCAAAATTTGACTGAATTGGAAAAAGAGAGAGTAAAGAAAATCTATATAAGAGCAGAATCTTTTTATTCTGGTGTCATTTTGAGTGGACGTTGTCCACTGTATGTGTAAATACTATGTGAGGTACACTTTGTGAGACATTGAAAAAAAACTTAAATCACTTCTTAAGATGTAAGGCTGATTGACAGATTAAAAGGGGGTCCATTCCGCTCCAGTCCTCCTTCTGTTCAGCTATGACGATGTACAACAAACCCAAATAAGGGCTTCAGGATTGATTTTACAGGATGTCCACCAAATAAAAAAAAAAAGAAAAAAAAAGAAAGAAACAAAGAAACAGATAATAAAGTATAAAAGAACAATAATAGTGAATAAAACGAATTATGCAAATGTTGTTTGTGCTGCAGGTTTGTTTCTTGTGTTGGGGTGAGTGATGCTACAGTAACTCTTCTTAACTAAGTTACCCATAATTGCTCATGTTTGACACTTTTCCCACATATACAGTACAGGCGCGTTTATTACACTTTGATATTTTCTACAATGCAATTCAACAACAATGTGTAATAGTATTTTATGTTTATTCAAACGTTTATAATATAACCACAAAATTGTCCCTCAAATATCAAATTTATAGAAACATGCCGCCAAAATGAGAATTTAAACAGCTGATAAGAAATTACAATAATTATTTGTATGTGTTTAATCATTGCTTCTGGCAAAAATATGATATATCCATTGATTTCATCAGTGAAGAAGTAATCTAATCTGAAATCTGAGAGAAATACACACAGATCAAGCACAATTTACAAGTGAAAACAGTCTGATGAAGAAACAAACTCATCTATAGACGGATACGTTTACAGCAAATTTTCATTTTTGAGTGAACCATTTGTCTAAGACTTTCTGCACTGTGACATTTTCATGACAAAACACATTTGCGACCCTGGACCACAAAGCCAGTCAAACGTAACTCAGGCATATTTGTAGCAGTAGCCAACAATACATTAGGTGGGTCAAAATTATAGAATTTTCTTTTATGCCAATAATGATTGGGATATTAAGTAGTTATCATGTTCCATGAAGATATTTTGTGAGCTATCAACTGTAAACAAATCAAAACTTAATTATTTATTAATAATATGTGTTGCTAAGGACTTAATTTGGACAACTTTAAAGTCAATTTTCTCAATATTTAAATGTTTGCACCTTTAGATTCCACATTTTCAAATATTCAAATATTGTCCTATCCTGACAAACAGTGCATCAATTGAAAGTTTATTTATTCAGCCTCAGATTATGCATAAATCTAAAAAAAAATAAAAATAAATTGTAACAAAAAAAACTGTTATGAATTTTCACGAATCTTATGCAAAATAGATTACATATGATTTGTACTTTAACATGCTGAAAAGAAGCCATTAAGAAAATGGGAGGTTCTATAAACATTATACAGGGATGGGAGAAACATGTTTAATTGTTATGAAATTAATGCAAAAACATTAATGGCCCTAAAAACGGGCTATATGATAACTATATGGCACTACTATGTGAATAGTTGAATCCTGTTCAACCATCCATCATTTACAATATAGGAATGCTCCCATAATTACTTCATAGTTATGTACCGTAATAGTAAAAACTGATGTGATTTATGAAACCAAACATTTTTGCCTGTACTTTACAGTAACAGTATTCATACTGTTATAACATGGCATAGATATGATATACTGTCTGCACTTGAAAATATATCCTCTGATATTATCTGCTTCCAGGATTGACCACTAATGCAAGACAATATAAATATGGTCACCGATACACATTCCAATTTATGCATGTTTTCACAGCGTCCACCGCATTATCAGCCACATTAAATGTTAAAAGCAGTAACTTGGAGCAGCTAAGTGGCCATATACATTGCCTCCATGATAAATCATTTGCCCACATGTATTGAGTGCTATCACTCTAATTCAACAGCATATGCCGCAGGCTGATGCATTGCATGTAATCCATGAGGAAATTGTTTCTTCCTGCGTAATTGTCCCTGGACATTAGATTCTAGGAAATGTCTTCTCATTTTGTCTCAATTCAGTCCACTCAAGCAACAGTAGAAGCTCAATGCTGCTTTTATTTATGGTGCATTGCACCATAGCAATCAACATGCTAATTAAATGTGCAATTAAATTATTCTTCAATTGATTTATGTCTGCAGAGGGTTTGTAGTAAAAAGAACCGTGAGAGGCAGAGATGGACAGAAGAGAAGATGAGGGAGAAAGAGAGGCTGAAATGATCTCGCATAATAGCCCAATTAGTGGCCAAACCCTGGATGACCCTTTATTGTTGTCATTACTAGCACAGCCCATTGTTTATAATGCCACTAATTCTAGAGTGCCAGGATGAAACAGCTCACAAAACTGACAAAATAAAGGTTTATGTACCAAGGAAGCATTTTGAATGAATCTGTTTATGATATTCAGAGCTATCCTATCATGTGTGGGTGCCACCTACATTTTATCACTAATGTTTTTCCTGACCACACTGTACAGATCATTACACCATCAGAAAAAAATGTCTAGAAATATTTACATATCTGCATTGATTAAGAATAAATTGAGAATACAGGACTGTTTCGAACTGACTTCTGAAGAGGACATATTTATATTTGTTTATTTATTACAGTATATAGGTGTAACGCTCAGACATGGACCAGACAGGTGAGTGAAATCAAAGACTTGTTTATTTTAATATAGAATGACATCAGTCGTCAAGAATGCAGGAAAGGCATAAACATAAGGCTGTGGGCATGATCAGAGTCTCTTTCTCAGTCAATAGCGATCTAGTGATCGTCTTGTGGTTAACCGCACAGATAAGTATAACAGTGTAAGCTCTTGACTTGAATGAAGATCTTTTGTGCTGGGTGCAGGTAGGTGAGAGGTAAGTCGAACAAGATTCCTCCTAGACAGGCTTTCAGGATTCAAACAGGAGACACTGGTATTGAACAATCTAGGCAGAGAGGCCACAATGTTACCTTGAGCTCAGAACAAGAGGAACTGGAGAGTGTGGCTTATAAACTGTGCAGGTGAGTGATAGCAGGTGTGTCCAATTAGTACTCAAGTGACTGTGAACGTGTGAAAGTGACTGAACCGGAATCAGTGAACTGTGACACCACCTCCCCCTCCCGGAAGGTGCATCCTCGCACCTAGAAACGTCCCAAGGAGAGAGGAGGTGGGCGCCTTGGAGGCCGTACGGGGCAGAGTCACTGGTTGCCTCCAGGGTGGACAGCCTTGGCGGGCCATGGCGGATCTGGAGCTGTCTGCAGCAACGGTGGATCTGGAGCCTTAGTGGGCCATGGCAGATCAGGAGCTGTCTGAGACTGTCGTGGATCAAGGGCTGCCTGCGGCAATAGCCCCCACAAAAAAAAAAAATCCTTAGGTGGTTTTTCCTCCTCTCTAGGCCCTGGCTCTTGGGTGGCGCTCTTGCAGCAAAAACTCTGGAGGGCGCTCTTGCAGCGTGAACTCAGGGACTGGACTCGGGATCGGCACTCCTGGCCGTGAATCAGAAACCGGATTCAGGAACGGCTCTCCTGGCGGTGATTCAGGAACTAGATTCGGAATCGGCTCTCCAGGCCGAAATACACTCCTCTACATACTCAGCTATTGGAAGTATGAAGGAGTGCGGTCTCCAGGGGAATGGTTGTCATTTTCGGTTAGGGTCTGAGCTTCTGTAACGCTCAGATATAGACCAGACAGGTGAGTGAAATAAAAGACTTGTTTATTTTAATAAAGAATGACATCAGTTGTCAAAAATGCAGAAATAGCAGGTGTGTCCAATGACTGTGAACGGGTGAAAGTGACTGAACCGGGATCAGTGAACTGTGACATCAGGCTGTACAGAGGGAATTGTGTGTTTCTAATTTTATAGCAGGAAGAAGAGACCAAATTTTATAATCTATGCTTTTCAAAATGTTTTCATACATATTTCCACAGGGAAACCTTAAAAGGATAGTTCACCCCAAAATGAAAACACCTTAATGTCATTCCAGTCCTGTAACACTGTGTCCTAACTACACACAATGCAACGCAAAAAAGGCAATTTGGGTGCCCACACCAGAGGTGACATGATTACTGTGATTATCTACTGTCATATAGTTTGTATGTTATTGTTCTAGCTCCAATGTTGTGGAAATAAAAATGTTTTCTAAAATAGAAATATAAAAATTACATTTTGCCGTTGTGGCTAGTTACTGTGTGTTTCCACTGGCATGTAGGAAGCGCAGTGGGTAAGCGTTTTCAATTAATTCCTATAGAAGGTAAGGTCAAACGCTTTCATTATGGTATTAAAAAAAGGCACAGAGAAGGCGTTGATAGCATAAAAATGATGGCCATTCCTGGACTTTCCAGTCGCTGTGAAAAGAAGTGTAAACATTGTTTTCAGAGGTGTGCTCTCCCTTAATTTGATGTGCCCCAAAGCAGTGGCATTGTAGCGTTGCCAGCGGCACTCAGTGTAGATTTGACTAAGTGGAAACACATTTTTAGTTTTTAGAGGTGTGCTCTGCCCTAAATTTGACACACCCCAAATTAACATGGTAAAGATTCCTCACTGTAGCATTGTCTCTTATAGCCTCATAGTTAGAATAGACTTTTGTAAGACCTTCAATTCATCTTCAGAACACAAATTAAAATAATTTTTATAAAATCTTTTCATGAGTTTTCTGACCCTGCATAGACAGCAGAGCAATTAACATGTGCTAAGACCCAGAAATGTAGCCTAATAAGGGCATTCTTTCTGTGTTCTTGCACATAAAAAGTATTCTTGTAGCTTTGCAAAAAAAATTAACCACAGATTGAACAATTATTTTATGCAACATTTCAGTTATATGCTGTCTTGACATTTCTGTATTCACTTGCTTTAAAACACAAATCACCATTGCAGGTATTAATGAGGTGTGTGGGATATTTTCACTCTTGTGAGACTCTGGAGTTCCCTGAGCGTGGCGTCAATGCCCTTGAATTTTACATATAAATGAAAAAGGAAAATTAAAAAAGGAGAGTACAGGGTGTAATCATACGGTTTGGCAGGGGGACATTTAGAACATAATTCATATAATTAATATAATAATAAGTTTTGTCCCATAGTGACTGTAGTATGTAGTGGTTTATGTCAACAGCTGTGACCAACTGTGACTAGATTATTGAAAGACTACATTTGTTCTGAAAAACAGAAATAAACAGATGAATGCTACATCAGCGCCAAGCAGGAGGGCCGGCCAGTAGAAGACCTTGTGACTGTCATGAGCAACAGGAAAGGACACACTGCAGAGACAGAGGAGGAAGGCACTCAATTTAATCTCATTCTTCAGGATGGTAAACAGCAGTTTTAAGCTTTGGAGTCTTGACAACAAATTGGATTCAGAGTCCAAATCGTTCACAGGGACAAATGTGATGTGTCACACTTATACAAGATGAAAATGTGAACCTCAGTCAGGTCACATTTCACAAAACTCACAGTACATTTTATTTATTTGTTTGCATTCTAACATTGTTGCCATGACAATTAAGCACATTTCTCTTATTCTCATCACTGCGATACATCTGGGTGTGATTTGTAAATCATTCTCAATGAATCTCACTGAATTAGATTCTGCAGCAAAGCATTTTTTTCTCAATGCAAAAAAGTCAATAAAATTAATTAAAATCCTAAATGAAGACAGGCAGCAAAGCAATCCAGCTAGCATTCTGTATAAACATGACTGATGCACAAACATAAATATATAATAATTTTTTTAAGTTAATATTTTTAATACGTTTTTCTCTCTCTCAGTTTGCATAATATTTAGTATATTATATATTTTAATTCTAGTTGATATATTTGCTGTTTAATTCAATCTGGCTTATTTTTCATGAATATACAGCAAAAAAAGTGTTTCTTTACATGGTTTATGACATTTATCTTTTTTGAAATAATAAAAAAAAAGTAGGTCACTGTTATTAATCGAGTAATAATCACACGCAAATTGCTGATACGTGTAATTAATGAAGACAGTGACCTGCAAATATTCTCATTTGTTTGGCACTTGTATATAGCCTGGTAATACCAAACTCTGCTACTTCGCTTTGCTTCGTACAAAAGCAAACTGAAGTCTGTACACTTTCGTTTAGTTCATCGAATGCAAGGATCAAACTAAAACAAACCCTTTTCTAAAGATACATCATCATAACACATATCACAGCCAGGACACAGATAAAATCAAATAGAAATTAATCAATTTAGCTTTACATACTATACCAAACTGTCCATCATTATTGATGAATGTAAAATGGAATAAGACCCAAGGCCAGACTGAGCGATTCGATCTAGTCACCTCTGCCCTTTAGTACCAATTAAAAGAGCCTTGCTTGCAACCACTGAGGCAGCTCATTTAAATTTGTTGACGTGCATTGAAAAACAGTCCTTGTGAAATGACAGGTGTTACTGATGAAAATCTCTTCAGGTAAATCATCCCTGATGCACCATGCACGAAGAGCGCAATCTAACTTGCTTGGCATGACACAGCACTCTCTCTTACCAGAAGCCGTTGAAGGTGATATGCTGTCACACTGCGGACAATCAGGGTAATGCACAACAACCAGGCCAAAACTTGAGGTCAAATACTTCATGGCCTCCCCGCAAAAGTTGCCATCTAGATTTAAATCAGCAAATATTTTTAGGACTTTAGGATTTAATCAGTTTTGCAGCGATCGATATGTTTCTGGATTACTGTAAGTTGGGTAACAGCACTTTTAACATCTGATGCGATTGTGTAGCTTTATCAGTTGTGTCAGATGTTACTAGATGACAATGTGAAGATTCATTAGGCTTAAATTCATTAGGCATAAAAAAGATCGGTCATGTAGCATTTATTGTGCAATCATTGTGGAATTGTTTTAACATTTATTTTCTTCATAGTTTAATTAACTTTCACTCACATTTTTGAACACATTTATCCAAATGTACATTTTTATTTAGCCTATGTAAAACTCTTGATAACATTATATAAGTACAAGTAATATATAAGTATATAAAATGTAATCTAATTGATTGTGACATGCCACAGTCCCACACTTAAACCGACATGTATTTTAAATGCATTTTAGCTGATTTCCAATGCTTCCAGAGTATAATTTTATCATTATACAAGTGTATTTTCTCCCACACAAAACGTAAGACGTCACCTTGTGTTATGTGATGGGGGGTAATTTTAGTTAAAATTACCCACGTGAAAAATGCTATTGTAATTTATGGCAAGTATGTTTTTGAATCATACTTCAGGAAAGTGCATTATACTGCATATATTATTTACAACACTTTGTTAATGAATGCTACAGCATATTTTTGTATTAATTATATTATTAACTGTATGAAGTGATCAACTGTAATAGCCTAAACTGTTTTGTAGTGTAATATATCCCATAATTGTAAAAATCAAACAGTATTGGGTAAATTTTTATATGACTAAAGTTGATCCGTTACCACAATAACTACAGAATTACCACAACAAAGTAATTCAATTACTTTACTGTAGTATGGTTAAAAAACATTTACTGTAAATTACTATAGTATTATAATTAGTATTTTTTTTTCCTTTTTTTTTTTCTGTAGCCTAATAAACAATAGGCTACTTGCAGCATTTATTTAACGTCAATTTCAACATTTACTAATGCATTATTAAAACGTTGTGCTTCTTAACATTAGTTAATACACTGTGAATTAACATAAACAAACAATGAACGACTGTATTTGCATTAACTAACATTAATAAATATTGTAATAAATGTATATAGTTTATATGTTTTTATTAGTAAATGCATTTACAAACATGAACTAAGCGTTACCAAAAACTTTAAAAAAAAAAAAAGTTTGATATAACTTCAGTGCGTCTGTTACAAGTTTCATCCTTTATCGTGAAAAACGTACGCAGGTTACATTTGTAACGCCAATGTACGCCAGGAGAGACCGCTCCTCCGCCACGTGACTGCGGGTTCCGGCTCGTGGTTGCTATGGCGATGACGGTAGGATTTGATGCGGAGAGTCATACGCATTCAGCAGGAATTACACACTGCGCTACAGGAATATCCGTGAGTACACCAAACCTATTCATTTTATACAGTCTAAGCAGGTCGTAATGAGCTAAAACGACGATTAGAAGTGTTTCTGAAAGATGTTTTATTTAATAAAATACTAACTGCGCCGTTACAGCGCTATGTTGTGTTGCCAGTGAGGTACAAAAATGCAGTGTGCTTATTTAGTGTTTACAGAGGAATAAACATGTTCTACGTTCTTCTGTGTGTATTAAAAAAGTCTGCCAAAATATATCTGTAAGTTTTCTAGCATGTCTGAAAAAAAATAAATAAATAAAGATATTTCTGCATATATTGCTATATCTAGTATACACTTACTGTATAAAGTATGCAAACTAGTTCAGGTTGATGATGTACAGAGTAAACACGTTCAGCATGTTATCTGGTTGCGCTGACAGTGTGTGTCTTCACAGTCGAGTTTCCCTGGACAACCTGCAGACAAGACAATGCATTTCAGCCCTCATGTCAGCAGAGACAGGATCATATCGACATTTCCGAAGGTATACGCAGTGTGAACTCACATTATGTCAATTATTAACAGGTACTTTAGTGGAATATATCATTCTGTGTTTGAAAAGGTTAAATCATCCAGTGCGGTTCTTATTGCAAGTTGTACTGTACAGGAAATCCAGCAAGCGTCCTGTAAACTGTAGCCTGCACATCAGATTAGTATATTGAGAATGTGTGACATCCACAGAGGAGCTTCAGTACTAATTGATCCGTCAGGATCACAGGACTGCATCTAATTCTGCTCAAATAAAAAGGCTGTTTCCTGTACTAGTTTTCTAAGTAGTGGGATATTATGGGGCATATTAAGGGCATATGTATCCAATTTACTTTCCAGCTATACAGCTACTTACTATACAGCTTTGCAGAACACTAGAAAAAAACTCCTGTTCTCACTCACTTTTTGTATTGCTAAATCTTAACGCTGTTTATGATGAGTTTATCAGCATTTATTAGTTATTTTCTATTTTTCTGTAGTGTTATAATCCACAAGCCTGCCTAGAGATGAAGGGTGATTGGAATACAAAAGCCACGAGGGTATGTCAAGACCGGGCAGCACGTCAGCAAGGGTTGGTATACAAATACATATATATATATAACTCTTCAGAATGCTTCTAAATAATGATATGACTGGTATGATATAAATTGTTATGTTTACTGATACTCATATAGATATATTACTGTCAAAAGTTTGGAAGTATTATGATTATTTCATTAATACTGTATACAGAGAAGGAGAGAGATTACTATTTAATTTATTACATAATTATATGTACACTATCTTCTAGGTTTGACAGGCTTAAGATGTCAAAAGCGGTAGTGGTTGGGGATCTCAATGTGGGAAAGACATGTTTAATAAACAGGTAAAGTGTATACAGGAGGTTTATTAATAGTTCACCCAAAAATAAAAATGTACTTCTAAACCCGTAAGACCTTTGTAAGATCTTCATTTTCCACGGGTTTCCCGCTTGTGCCAACCAAAACAATTGTTTAAACAACAAAACTGTTACATATTAACTATCTTCCAGTATGCAGGGTGTGTGCGTTTCCAAATTTTATAAATGTTCTTGGAAGAACCCCTAAGTGAATATCTAATTCTTTCCAGTCTGATGAAGTGAAGATGTCATTAATCCACAAGGAGTGAGTAGGTGAAGATATTTTTAGTAAAATCGAAGAGCTTTCTGACACATAGACATCTGACCCTCCAATGGAAGTACCATGTTCAAGATAAAGGTGTGGTTATCGGTTTGGAACAACATGAGAATGAGTGACAGAATTTTAATTTTTGGGTGACCTATCCCTTTAAATGATATACAATACACTGTGTTTTTTATGGACATTAAGTTCCGTTATGTGTTTGCATATAACAGGTTCTGTAAAGATGTGTTTGAGAGAGACTACAAGGCTACTATAGGCGTAGACTTTGAGATTGAGAGATTTGAGATATCTGGGCTGCCCTTTTCTCTTCAAATGTGAGTACTTTTGTTTTATTTAAATAACATGTCTGTTTAAATAACATGAAATGTTTACAGTATGTCTTTTATATTTGTTTTTGTACACTACACTACTTGCAGATGGGACACTGCTGGTCAAGAAAAGTTCAAATGTATTGCATCGGCATATTACAGAGGAGCTCAAGGTAAACTTCAGGTTCTCAATAACATTTGCTAAAAAGTTAGTCACACTTAGGCCATATAAGATTTAGATGAATTTCTTCATCAGAACAGATTTGGAAAAATGATTTATCATTACATCACTTGCTCACCAAAGGATCCTATGCAGTGAATGGGTGCGGCCAGAATGACAGTCCCAACAGCTGATAAAAACATAACAATAATCCACAAGTAATGCACACTACTCCAGTCTATTAATTAATGAAGTAAAAAGCTACACATTTGCAAGAAACAAATTCATCATACTTATTTAACCAGAAGAATATGAATTTCTCTTAATCAAAAGAAATTATGCACAGACAATCAAAATCAGTCCAAAACAATTCCAAACAAATCTGTCAGTAGATTCTGATGTGTAAAGACAACTGGGGATGCGCTTTATCACTGGGGTATTATACACTTCTCCAAATGTGTTGCGATAGTGAAACAAACTCACTTACATTTTTTCATTTTTGGGTAAACTATTTCTTTAATAATTCAGATCAGCGTTATATTTACCCTAATACAAACCTTTCTGTTTCTACACTAAAAGTTATTATTACTGTTTTCGACATGGCTGATATCAAGAGCTTGGAACACACACAGTAAGTAAAACCTATAGTAGTGTTTTGAAGATTGAGAAAGTGTAAAGTAATTGTAATCTTTAATATTTTTTGTTTGTTTCTTAGACAGTGGTTAAAAGAGGCACTGCAGGAAAATGAACCAGAATCCTGTTTTGTTTTTATGGTTGGCACAAAAAGAGACCTCCTGGTAAGAATAGTCCCCAAAGACAAGCATGCGTATGTACACATACAAAATATAAAAGCTAATAAAGTGTACTCCTGGTGTCCTCATGTGAAGTCTGCAGAGGAGTGCCAGAGAACAGAGAATGATGCCATAAAGATCGCAGCGGAAATGAACGCTGAGTTTTGGTCGGTGTCCTCAAAAACAGGTACATTCTGATTATGTACAAAGTTGTTGATATGTACTGTACATTACAAAAACAACAAGATGGATGCTACATGTAAATCTTACTACTATGGGTTTGAAGGGGAAAATGTCCGGGAGTTTTTCTTTCGTGTGGCAGCTCTGGCCTTTGAAGATGCCATTCTGAAGGAGCTGGAGACAGAAATCAGCACCACTCAGATTGGAGATGGAACTATTCTCGGTAAGAGATAGGACTCTTAAATCATACAACAACGATGTTCACTAGCGTAAATGTTGTGTTGTATTGAGTACATTAATGCAGGTTTGTTATTTCAGATAAAGCACTGGAAGATGCACAAGAAAAACCAAAGAAGTCCTGTTGTTGACCCTCAGTGGTTTAAGAAGAAGAACTAACCAATTTGTATTAAAGGACAGAATAAATATTCAACCTTGTAGAAAACAAAGAGCTTTTGGTTGACATAATCAATCTCTGAGTTGGGGCTACACTAATGTACTCTCTGAGAGGGACCACCTTATCAGAGCACACATAAAAATAAGGGACTGACATCTGATATGATTTCAAACATTTGATGTATACTATAGTATTAACATCAGTATTTTGTACTGCAACTGCATAAACTGCCATGTAATAATTGCATTGTATTTTTCTTTGTATTTTTTAATTTTCCTTTGGCAGATGAAATAAACATTATAATCGCGCACAGCTTTTGACGTTGTTATTAGTGTTTGTCTTTACATTACCTAAGCTGGAAAAATGTAGAGCAGTGATAGAAGGGGACATACTTTTTAAAAAACATGATTTGATAGTTAAAATAATCATAAAGTGTAACTAGACTAGTTAAGTTAGGGTCACAAAAGCACGCATGCGCAGTAACGTTTGTTGACGTTCTCGTTGATAAGGCGGAATACTCCCAATATCATTCCTGACCGCCAATCTCCAATACGCTAGGCGGTGCTGTGCATCTCTATATTTCAAACCCGAAGAAGACGCTGTTTCCTTTACTTCAGAAAACAGAACAAATATTGCATTGTTTTTGGATAGATGTTAGTTAAGCTAAGCGCTGTTGGTGTATAAATAAATATGAATACTCTATCTAATAAACCTGTGTCTTTCAATTAGAAGTAGTTTTTTGCATAGCGTTCTCTCTACGATCAGACGCAATGAGTCACGAGACTTGTAAACAAACGGGAGGATGACAGACTGTCAGGAGTTCCATTGCGCCTCTTCATTTTTAAGCACTTTGAGCGTCATTTAAAACGTTTGCCCTTGCATATCATATCGATTTGAAGAATGCAGATTTGAAGATGTTAAAATTCTTTGGACTGCCTCAGCACTGGATATTTATTTGTTTGTAAATGTCAATTTGACTGGCTGTAACGTTACATTAGGTAGACTACAATGACGGTTACCATGAAGGCAAATAAATCCTACAAACTTGTGGTGCACAAGAAGGGCTTTGGAGGGAGTGGTGAGAATGTTCCTAATACGTAATTGGTTTTTGGTTCATGAGAGATTGAACATGTTTGTGTTTGTGCACGAATCTCCTAACACCGTCTCTTTCTCCGTAGATGATGAGTTGATGATGAATCCTAAAGTCTTTCCTCAGGTTAAACTGGGAGATATTGTTGAGATTGCGCATCCAAATGATGAGTACAGGTGAGAGGAGCTTTCTATGGATTTCAGGTCATGTCAGTCAGAAATATGTCTAAAAGCGATGTCACAACTCTTCCTAAAAGCACGAGGAAAAACTATACAGCAAATATAGTAATATAAATTTAAATATAGTCATCTTAAACATCTTAACAGTTTTAAATTACTTTTGCATTTTATAATTGAAAAACCAAATAAAAAAAAAACTGGAAAAAAATGTATAGACTATATGAATGTATATGCACACACACATTTATATCAATTAAAATGTTTAAATAAAATACTGTAAATTCTGTAAAATTAAATTGTATACTACATATTAAATAATTGATAAATAACAAAAACAAGCAACAAAATTGTAAAAACTGTAAAATTATGAATTAATTAGAAAATATAAAAAAGCTAATTAAATATATTAATAAAATAACACTGTTGTTGTATTTTCAATGCACCTTATTTTACAGTTCTGTTTCATGTGTACATACTATCTACTTTATATATTATATTATAATAACTAGGTACTAACCCTGAAACTACCTCTAAGCTAATTGAACCTTTTTATTTACCTTGTCCTAATCAATAGTTTCTGGGGAACATACACTGTAAGCACACATACTGTAATAATATTTAGGTTTGTAATTTATGTGTCTTTGTCTTAGTCCTCTGCTGCTGCAGGTCAAGAGTTTGAAAGAAGACCTGCAGAAAGGTGTTTTAATTTAGCACTTATTTTTCTGTACTAGTAACTATTTATTGGCTTTATCCTAGTTTTCGTTTTCTAATAGAATTTTCTCTTATTTTGCAACAGAAACTATCAGTGTAGATCAGACAGTGGCTCAGGCCTTCAAACTTCGTGCCTACCAGGACGTCATCATCAATATTGTGGACCCAAAGGTGTTTAATACAGAACTGCACTTCATTACACAGTCCTACTATTTTATTTAAAGACAGCATTTTACAATATAGCATAGCAACTCATACAGTATTACGTAGATGCTCCATTTGAAATTTACAGGATGTGACTTTGGATTTGGTGGAGCTCACCTTCAAAGATCAGTATATTGGACGAGGGGACATGTGGAGACTGAAGAAGAGCTTAGTGAGTAGATTAAATTCAAATCTGCATGGGATGTTCATTTTTGATGCCTTGTAATCTGTATGTCTCTGTGATGTTCTTTCAGGTGAGCACATGTGCATATGTGACACAAAAAGTAGAGTTTGCAGGAATCAGGTAACAACATCCATCACTACAGGCTATCTGTATTTTAATTCTGATTGGTCAATTCAAGTGTTTTACAGTGAGAAGTATATTTACAATGACCTACACACTACTATTCAGTTTTTATGTTATGTTTTTTTCAGTTTTTAAGTACAGGCTTCATAGAAAGTGAAAACGGTTATTCAGCAAGAATGCTTTAATTTGATCAAATGTCACAATAAAGACATTTAAAACATTGAGCTATTTTAATTCAATTCTATCACAGTTTCTACAAAAATATGAAGCAGCACAATATTTTTCAAGATTGAAAATTTGGAAAAAATAGCATAGAATGATTTCTTAAGATCTGGAGTAATGATACAGAAAATGTTGCTTTGCATCGCAGGAATAAATTACATTTGAAAAAATATTTGAATAGAAAACTGTTATTTGAAAATGTACCAAATTTCACAGTATTACTGTTTTTATTGGAGCTTTGGTGAGCATAACATATAAAAGTCTTATTGAATGCATACTTTTGAACAATGTTTTAACTAAATAATCATTTTACCATGGTTTCAGGGCCCAGGCCAGTGAATTGTGGGTAAAAGGAGAGAAGGTCACTTGTGGCTACATTAGTGAAGATACAAGGGTGAGACGATCTCTATGGAAATTCAAGTTGTGTTACTATCGCTGTACATGTTTTTTCCTCATGTTTTCTCCACCCAGGTGGTGTTTCGGTCTACCTCAGCAATGGTTTATATATTCATTCAGATGAGCTGTGAGATGTGGGACTTTGATATTTATGGTAAAGAGACCATTTTTTAAGCATTGTGTATATTTGAGGAGGAAATCTGTTGTTTCAGAAATGTTTAAGCTGCTGTCTTCATCCACAGGTGATCTTTACTTTGAGAAAGCTGTCAATGGTTTCCTCTCAGATCTGTTTGCTAAATGGAAAGTGAGTGACAGCTTTATTATTGACCTGTTGTCATGTTATCTGCACAGTATAGCTTATTACGACGCTTAGTTCTTTGGCACTGTGGGATTGTTAAAATATATCAATTTGTCTAGGAGAAGAACTGCAGCCATGAGGTTACAGTGGTGTTGTTCTCTCGTACCTTCTACTCTGCTAAATCACTGGGTAAGTGTTTCATATTTAAAACAACGCTCGGGTTGTATGATTTGAATAATTATAATAATTGACTATATATATTTCTTCATGTAGAAGAGTTCCCAGAGCTCCAAAGAGCTTCGGTCCGACAAGATCATGAGGGACGTTATTATGAGGATTTCTACAGGTCCAGAAGTTCTCTCAGCATTAAGAATGGCAGCTTTGCAGTGCTTTAAGCAGCAGTCTTATTTTCATTCTCTTGCAGGGTGGTGGCCCAGAATGAAAGGCGTGATGAGTGGACATCTCTACTTATCACCATTAAAAAACTCTTCATACAGTATCCTGTGCTGGTGCGTCTTAAAGGAGCAGGTGTGTATGCAGTCCTGTTATGTACATACAGTATATATATACAGTCAGGTCCATAAATATTGGGACATCGAAACAATTCTAACATTTTTGGCTCTATACACCACCACAATGGATTTGAAATGAAACGAACAAGATGTGCTTTAACTGCA
>JAUCMU010000002.1:4318703-4340805 GCA_032275025.1 Enteromius treurensis | reverse complement strand
CAAGTATTAAAAAATTGAAAGTTTGGTTTATGATTATTATTCTGTCCCATTACTTTTGGTCCCTTAACAAGTGGGAGACACATATGAAAACTGTTGTAATTCCTACACCGTTCACCTGATTTGCATCTAAATACCCTTAAATTAAAGCTGCTAGTCTGCATTTAAAGCACATCTTGTTCGTTTCATTTCAAATCCATTGTGGTGGTGAGTAGAGCCAAAAATGTTAGAATTGTGTAGATGTCCCAATATTTATGGACCTGACTGTAAATATATTTTACATTGAGGTTTTGTTAATATCTTTTGTTATTGCAGATGGATTCCTGTGCGGGCACAATTCAACTGCTGCTCAGGGAAATTATCTGGAAGCTATCAACTTGTCTTTCAATGGTTTGTAATTAGTAGTTAATTAATTGCATTTAGTCTTCAGTCCCACAGCACTATCAGTAGAGCTTTTTTGTCTTAATCAATCAGTGCCCTGTTTTGTATTTTTCAGTCTTTGATAAGCATTACATCAACCGTAATTTTGACCGCACAGGCCAGATGTCAGTGGTCATTACTCCAGGAGTGGGTGTGTTTGAGGTTGACCGCTTGCTCATGATCCTCACCAAACAGCGCATGATTGACAATGGTCAGTGAGTGTGCTTTACATTCGCTGATGCTCGTAGCACAGAGCGATGGAAATTAATGGTACGACATCTTCCTAACAGGCATCGGTGTCGATCTGGTATGCATGGGAGAGCAGCCCCTCCATGCTGTTCCACTCTTCAAGGTTGGTAAAAACCACTTTAGATTTGGCATTTGAGTGTGAGATCAGATAGAAATGTTTTTAAACTTCTAATTTGGGTAAAATATTTTTACATCATTTTGTTAGTTACATAACCGCACAGTTCATGGAGACTGTAGAATTGGTGATGACTACAACCTTCCTCACTGGATCAACCACAGGTGAGATTTGAGAGCTGTTGCTATTACCTGTAAGCTGTTTGCTAAGGTATACTAACTACCCAGTGCACCTTAGCAACCACCTAGTAGTCAGTAGCAAGGTAGAAGAGACATCTTTTAAGTCTTTTAAGGCTTGGGTTTGTACTTTTAGCAAAAGATTGATCACTAAACATTTCTAATGTTATGCAGAGACTTGTTTTGTGTATTTAAATAGGGCTATAAATATAACAATATTGCTTTATCTAAGTTATTATCAATATTACTAAATCTAAATTAACATTAAAATTTAAGCATGTCATCTATTTTATTATAGAGAAATACATTATTTTTGCATGGTAAAATTGACCTTTCAGAGCAATAATAATACTGTAGTTTATTAAAACATTATTATTATTGGTATTATTATTTTAACAGGTATCAGAAATAATTTGGTTCATACTGTGGACAAGTTCCATCCTGCAGCACGCTATTTGACACATACTAAAAATTCAAAGTTCTGTTGTAAACTGTGTAAATTTGACATCAAGTTATGTTTGTGTTCATTTTTGTCTAACAAACATGTGGAATGCATTTCCTACACCATTAGTAGTATGACATGTGCTTAAAATTAAACTGGAAATTGGGTGCTGGACATCCGGCGAACTGGGCCCAACTAAGTCTGGTTTCTCCCAAGTTAATTTTTTTCTCCATTCTCTCATGGATGGGGTTCTTTGCCTCTCTCGCCTCTGGCTTGCTTAGTTGGGGACACCTGATTTCCAGTGATTATCGTCGTCGTACCATCACTCTGTTCTCCTATTTGATAATGTTTAGTGCTTTGCTACATCCTGTATTGTTAAAAGCGCTATATGAATAAAAGTGATTGATTGATTGAAAGAATATTGTAATAATATGTTTTACTGTATTTACCAGCCCTATGATAAAACACTTAGAGGTTAATGCAGGTGAGCTCACTATAATAAATATGAATTCTACAGCTTTTACACATCAAAGAGCCAGAACTCATGCAGCTGTTTTACACCACGAATCAAGCTGGCAGGAAAAAAGGTTAGAAAAATTACACTTTAACTGACATAATCTTGTGACTTTTAACCTTTTTTTTTTAGTTAAAACTGCTAATGAACCTGCTGTCTCCCTGATTTCTTTTCATTTTAAGGCTCATGCTGAGAAAGCTAAAAGCAGCAAAGAACACTGTAAGTAGGTCACTAGTAGCTTTTGTATTTTAGTGAAAAATGGTGTGATGGTTTGCTGTGATTTGCTCTTGAGCTGAATTGGTATTTCTCAGCTCTTGGTGCACCAAAAGATGAGAACAGCCTACCGATCCAGGTGGACTATGATGCGTATGATGCTCAGGTCTTTAGGCTTCCTGGACCTTCCAGAGCCCAGAGGTCCACCAACTTCAGGTAAGAGCAAAAATCCTGTCATAATTTGTAATTTTTGTGTGAACCAGTCCTTGAATTGTGACTGCAGTGCTGCGAAATCTGCTTGCTTTGAACTTCTGGATGGGAAGACACTTGAATGTTAGGATCATAGTGACCAAAGTTACCTAAAAATGGTTTGGTGGGCTGAAATCATTCTTGGAAATGGTGACATTTAATTAGTGTGTCTAATTAATTAGTTTAATTAGTTTTGATAAGGTGCATTATGACAGTATGTCATTGTCCATATTCTATTGTGTATGAAATCCGTATTTGGCATGGTCACTAGGGCTGGGTTTACAGTGTCTATTCTTTTTTATTTTAATAGATCTTTATATTGATGGATCTTTTAGGCTGGGCTGTTTTCTGTTTAAGTGTGAACGAAACTTCACTAAAATGATATACAATATTCACAATAAGCTTTGTGCTTTTTCATGTTTGATATGAAATAAAGTCTCAACTTTCAAAATCCTGTCAATTTTAATATAAAAATCAAACAAGTTTTAGCACTGTTTAATGTAGCGTGACAGATCGATGCAGTGCCTCACTTCAAGTGACCCATAAATGACATCAGAAGAACTTCCTAATAAAGTCATATCTCATGTAATTGCATATTCAGTTTTTTTTTAATTTTGAAAAACATCAATAAAACGGCTCGTAAACAATTCAACTTAACATTACATTTACCTGATGAAAGTCATTTATTTAAGACTAAAAGATAAACCGAATGAATCGAAACTAAGCTTTTAATTACACTTCTTATTTAATTGTTAGATTTCAAATGATAATGATTTAATTACAAAGATGACATAACTGCAGTTAAAATGTTTCTATAATGTCCATTTAAATGTTTTGTTTAAAATAGTAATAATAATTTTGGTGTATAACTAGTTAAGACACTTTTCCATATGAACCAATTTCTTCTGTTTGTATGACAGTTCATACATTTAGCCTCTAATTTTGTGTGTCAGGTCGAGTCGAGAGAGAGAGTCAGCCAGCAGGAAAAGTTGGGGCTCAACAGATGTTGGAGGTGTAGTGGGCAGCTCTCCCCCAACCAGGCCTACAGGACCAGAAGAACAGAGGAGCCTGGCATCAGATGACAGTCTAAGCCATATCTCCAACATCCTTCTTATCCCACGTCCGCCTCAGGGCCAATATGAGGTCAGCAGCTCCCTGGGGTACACCAGCTGCACAAGAGGTACAGAACCGATCAGAGAGCACCTGTGCGTTGATGTAGACTGAAACTGAAACATCTGGTTGATGTTTGCTGCTTCTTGTCTCGTCTCATTGCAGAATTGCTAGAAAAGATGGTAGAATCCCAGAGGGACTCCAGCGCTCCGGGCCGTTTCATGGTGGGAAGTGCTGAGTCCACCCTTCACATACGGCCTGGTGGTTACACGCCGCAGAGGGCCCTCATCAACCCATTCGCCCCCTCACGCATGCCAATGAAACTCACCTCCAACCGCCGCCGCTGGATGCACACATTTCCTGTGGGTAAGTGATACACATGTGAAATACTTGCTTCTGATTGGTAAGTCTGCATTCTGTGGTCAAATATGACATATATATGACAGTGCTGGGTAGTAACCAGTTACATCAAATCTGGATTGCTTAGTCAGTAGTACCTATAGAGTAGTACTGCATCCTTTATATCTCCAGTTTTATCGTATTTATTAAAGAAACATACTATACAATTCTCTCAGAAAAAGCAGAGCTCCTGAAGGCGTGCTATGTGGGCAGAGCTAAAGAGTGACGAGCACTTGTGCCAGTCACCAACAAAAAACAAACATGATGCTGTTTCACTTACCATCTGCAGTTCTGAATCATCACAAGGATCTTTTATAGCTAGAACTTCTCCATATTTCAGAATCAACTGATGTGCAAATCCAGTGTCGAACTGGGCCTTGTTTATAAAATGTTCGTCAACAAACACACTTGAGAAACTCCGTTGCTGCCCCGAAAAAAACAAACTGCATCCGCTATTCACATAACGTAGCTGAACAAAGCTATCTTTCCCTTACAACCAAAAACACACTTCTTCCTATACCACCAAACCTGTCCCTAACATTACCCGTATCCCAGCTCAAGAGCAGCAAAAGTGTTTTGCAATAAAATATGACCACAATAAGTACATTGTGCCTATTTTTTTGATGTAAGTGCACAGTAGTTAAGGCCATCTAATAGAAAGTGTGAACAGATTAAGTTACTAACAACAATCTTTGTAATGTAATTTGCAATCAGTAACAGACTTCATTTTGTAAGTACACAAATCTGCCCAGCACTGCATAATGCCTGCTAAACTACAGTCTAGCAGTTCTCTGCATGTTTTACATGATATTGTTTGGATGTTCAAGGCCCTTCTGGAGAGGCAATTCAGATCCACCATCAGACACGACAGAACATGGCAGAGCTGCAGGGTGGTGAGCAGAGAGACCCGGCTCGTACATCTGCCGAACTGCTGGAACTGGCCTATCACGAAGCTACGGGAAGGTCAGTCACGCACACATGAGTAAGAGGTTATTTGGAAAGGGAACATGTACAATGTAATAAAGCTAGAGGCTGATAAAGGTGTAAATGTGTGTGTTTTAGCAAGCGGACTACCTCCCGTCATACAGGAGAAAATGGACTGTATATCACCGGAGTTCCTGATAATGTCTCTGGAAGCCCAGCTAGTAGCAACAGCACTGGTGATTTTTCACTTAAATAATCTACTATTATACACTGGTCTAAAAGATATTTATAAAGTCTATGAATGAGTGATTAAGTGCCGATTCCTTGCAGTTAATCAAAAATAGTTAGCTCGAGAAGGGTAGTATGATTCCCAAATGTATAATCATTAGGAGTCAGTTCTTTGTAGCAAATCAAAAACAAAATGCAACTTTTGTAGTCTAAATCACAAACAAATGACTCTTGTGGGTCGGTTCTTTGTAGTGATTCAAAAACATAAAATACAACTGGTATAGTCTGATTTCCAAACAGATGTTTTTTATGAGTTAGTTCTTTGAAGTGAATCAGAAACACACAATATGACTAGTGTAGTCCAAGTGCCAAACACATTTCTTTTGTGACCAAAGGACCTGGCTTTTCAGTGTGAATCCAAAAACTTGCTGCCTGACGGGTGTAGTCTCATTCCAGAATTAATTATCTTATATGAGTTGGCCCTTTGTAGAAAATCAAAGACATAAAGCACAACTTGTGGAGTCCCAAACAAATGAGGTTCATGCATTATGTAGTATGACCAGTGAGTGATATTGTTGTTACTGCTCTTACTTTTATAGGAACACCAGTAAACCGTGGTTCCTTTGAGGATTACTCAAGCCCAGATCCGAGTGAGTTCTTCCCCATCTGTGAAGAACCTCTCCAGTATCCATATCACTTCCACATAAAGGAAAATTTGTCTCATATATATCCTTGGAAATATACATTTGTTAGCTGCAGTTACTTGAATACATTAATATTTCAGTGGAGAAGGGATTAGGGCAGGAAATTTGGGATTTGTTGATTTTGGGTATCTTTTGATTTTGTCACTTTTGGGTTAGTAACCTCAAATCAGGTGGGAATTACTGTTCTATATCTTTGTTTAAGGTTGTTTGGGTATCTCAGGCCAGTGCGGTAGATCATAGTTGAGTGGCTGTGTTTATGGGTGAAAGTTTAAGGAGCAAAAAAGGTGGTCCACAACCTCTGAGGGAATTCACTAAACTGTTGTGCCACTTGGGTGCTTATCAATTTGTTATTGTCTGAACAATTAAACATTTTGTTCAATTACAGTGTAAAGGGGTTATGTATAGCATGCTAGTTGGCTATTGATGTATAAAAAAATAAGAATTAAACAATTGTTCCATTAGTGTGTAAAATGTGTAGGTCAGGTTAGCTTGCTAATTGGCTAGTAATATTCACAAATAAATGTTGAATGTTTGTTCCAATAGGATGTAAAGGGTGTAGGCCAAGCTAGCATGCTAATTGGGTAGTAATAATAACAAACTGAATTGAACCTTTGTTCAGATAGGGTTTCTTAGATGTAGGCTAAGCTAACAGGTTAACTGGCTATTAATATTCACAAATAATTCTTCATTTAGAGTATTAAGGGTGAAGGCTAAGCTAGTTCGTCAATCAGCTTACGATATTCAAAAATGTGGAACATTTGTTTGGCGTTAAGGGCATAGGATAAAGGCACCGATATACTTCAAACAAAATCAAAGAACTAACTTAAATTTCAACTAAATTCAAACTAAATCAGGCCAAAACAAAGTTCGTTTTGAGTTCGTCTTGGCAGTTTGAATTGGCCCACCAAAGAAAACTTTTTAAGACTCCTTAACACCTTTGGGATACCATTTGAGGTGGTTACACAATTGGTGGGTATGTTCTAAAAAACCCTGTTATATATACAAAGTAGCCTAAATTTAAATAATTTTGTTCTAAGAAACATAAAATAACTTCATAAGTAGACTACTAAATTGTAATTTGTGAATATTAACTACGTTTTTTTAATTTTCTTTTATTTTCAGAATGTTCGGAAACAGTGAACTTAGTTTGAAGTATATCAGGGCCTTAAGATAGCATTTTAATTAACAAATAAGACTCCTCTAACATATATAGAGCCGACACATAAAGATGTGCAAGTGTAATTACAGTGAACTGAATCGGGGGCTAACACGACAACTAAACATCGCTAGCATTGTGCGCAATTTATTTTTAGTGAATTCCACCTCAGATTCTAATGGGATTTCTGACTTTCTCTCTGTACCACCTTTTCCTGGAGATTCCTCTATTTCCAAAATCCCCCTTTCTCTCTAATCAAGTATCAAACTTCAGTTCCCTCCCGCTCACAAGCTTTGTAACCTTTCAATAAAATCACCAATCACTAGTAAAATCACACTGCCACACTATCACGCATGCCTTGCCTAAATGCTACAAGTACTGGTCGTCTTTTCTGCCAATCATGTGTTTGTACAGATGGCCGTTTACACGTATTACTCATCAGTGATGTCACAATGCTCACAGTGCCTTTAGTGCATGTTAATTTTGCATGTAGTATTCACTGTAATTTCAGTTCAGTTACGACAATGATGGTAACACACTCCTTTTTATTTTCCCACTTTCTCTTTCTCTCTTTCTCCTTGTTCTGCGTGTTGGTATGTGTCTGTCTGCCTGAAATGGTTCACCCTCTTGTCTTTTGCCTCTTTCTCTCTAAATCTGTCTGCTAATTTTCAATCGGGCTTTACGTGTGAATGTGTATGAATGCAATCTGTTGCGTCCATGTGGTATGTGTGTCATGCGGTGTGGGACGCTGTGTGTGTGTGATGGGGGTGCCCCTGAAGTCCTGCTGCTATCTGCCCCTCCGACAGTGCCTAGTTTTTGCTGCACGGTTGGGGTGGACTGGAAGTCCCTCACCACTCCTGCCTGCCTCCCGCTCACCACCGATTATTTTCCCGACCGCCAAGCCCTGCAGAATGACTACACCGAGGGCTGCTACGACCTGCTGCCGCACACTGACCTGGAGAGGTACAAAGATGGGTAGGGGTTGGGTGGTATAGGTAAAAAGAAAAAAAAAACCTGCTCTACTACAACACATCACAAGGACTATCAGTGGGGTTAAGTTCAAGACTCTGTGGCGGTCAGTCTTCCCTAATTTAAGTCTGAGAAATCTTGGCATTGTCATTGCCAAGAATGGAATATGTACAGTTGTACGTCTTCTAACTTAGTTGTTTTAAAGGATTAGTTCACCCAGTTGTTTACGCCTATTGGTAAGTTTATACATGCGTTATGATGGTGGAAGACATAAGTAAGACGTGAAGTTTCATTTTTGGGTGATCTAAACCTTTAAAAGCTAGAAAATAAAAGGCTATATTATTATATATATAGAATAATATAGAGTTCAACATTTGGCTTCTAGGAGTAAAAATGATATGAATTTTCTCTATAGGAGAATTGATTTTAACTGTGGCTTTTGAACCCTTCAAGACAAGAACTCATGTGAGCTACGAAGTTGTTAATGGTACATACTTTTGTTAAAGCTATCAGCCCCCATTAATCCAGCCATTTAAATTATCATGTTTGTTACCATTAAACTGTTCATGATTTTACAAAAAATCTCCACCAATTGTAGAGCTGAAACAAAATCTAGAGTCTATCTGCCTTTAAAAGTGCAAATTTATCAGGTATTCTCACACTTTCTAACCTTTTAACCACTTTATATATTATGTATATTGAAGAGATAAGACTAAAATAAGTGCCATCTTTTATAGACGTGATGATGAGACTCCAGTGATGACGGCCCATCAGGTCTTTGAGGAGTTCATCTGTCAACGACTGATGCAAGGCTACCAGATCATTGTACAGCCTAACAGGAAGCCACAGCCGGCTATAGCTCCGCCCCTCAGCAGCAGCCCCCTTTATTCCCGAGGTATATCCCCTATGGCCCCCCACTCCTTTATGAAGCGCTGCATACTATTTGGCTTTTGAAAAATAGACCAGTCTTCTTGTTATAAATCACGTTCCAATGTAATGCGGGTCAGAGATTTAAAGGTATGCTTTTCAGGGCTGGTGTCTCGACGGAAACCAGAGGAGGAGGAGAGTGTTTACTGGCTCAGTATGGGAAGAACCTTTCATAAAGTCTGCCTTAAAGATAAGATCATTACCGTCACCCGTTACCTCCCAAAGTTAGTTTGTCTTTACTCATTCAGCTTCAATTTATTTCATTTGTTCTTCTAGAAATGCCTCAACTGTATTTTGTGTGTCTTTAGGTATCCCTATGAATCCACACAGATTCAGTACAGCTACAATCTGTGCCCTCCACATGCAGATGCCCACTTCCTGCCATTTTGGGTGGAGTTCAGCCACGAGCGACTGGAGGAGTACAAATGGAACTACCTTGATCAGTACATCTGTTCTGCAGGCTCAGAAGACTTCAGGCAAGTGGCTTTACTAACCCCACTGATCTGATGCAAAAAGGCAGATGCCCATAAAATTCCATTCCTCTCTTTTCCACAGTCTTATTGACTCTCTGAAGTTCTGGCGCACGCGCTTCTTGCTGCTGCCAGCGGGCGGAGCCAGGCGAGTGGCGGATGGTGAGGGTCACTGGGATGTGTACGGGGAGGGAATGGGGGCAGGGCGGGATAGCCTCTCTGGCACTGGCGACTGGTCTCTTTTGGATGGATTTATCCGCTTTTTGGAAGGCCTGAACAGGATTCGTCGTCGTCACCGATCTGATCGAATTATCCGTGTAAGTGCACTGCTAACAGGATAAGTACAAATGAGTCATTAAAGGGATAGAACCACTCATCTTGGTGACTGTAATACTGTTTATTATAGAAAGGAGCTACTATTAAAGGCCTGCAGGTAACAGGAGGCCTGTCATCCTACAACCCGGAGCCTGTTGCGCCCCCTGTGGGCAAAAAAGGCACCTCTGCCCTCTCTGCACTCCTGGAGCTGGATCAGACACAGAAGTGAGTTGTGCAGGCAGATATCGGCAAACCAAAATAAACTACCACAGTGCTACATCAATGGGAAACAAGTCAATGAAACAATGCCATTTTTTTGAGACCAGTATCTAGTGCCACATATGGTAAGGGTTTTATAAAATGCCAGAGATTCCAGGCTTTTTTCTAATGCTGGTGAGATGTCTTTGATCTGCAGGAGTTTAGAAGAGCAGCAGCTTGCTGCACAGCATGGTGGGAAATCATGTGGACCTTTTAGTGAAGCTGCCAGCGTTGCCCTAACAACCACCTATGTCGATAGCCCCCGTAAGGTGAGAGCCTGAGGCAGCCCGTTGAACGGACTGTGCCGTCGTGTAGTTCCTGGCTTCCTGTGTCCTCTTTGTGCTTTTTGAGTTGAAAAGAGAGCTATTATATTTCTACAATGTGTTTTGCTTGCTGGCTTTTTTTGTGTAATTATCACCTTTGTCTGCTTGGTCTGATCATGGTGTTTAAAACAGAATTTAAAGTTAGTAAAAAAAAAATCAACTTTTATAAAATACCACAATAATGTACTGTCGGGGGTTATTAATATGAAAATTCCACATTTTTAATCAGTTACCAGCTCAGATTTTTATTTAGTTCTTAAAGTCTTACTGTTGTCTCAATATTGAATCATGGATATTATTTGCAGTGAGTTTGTTTTCTTGCTCCTTTCTTGTCTCTTTTGACCTCTGCCTCTTCCTCTTCCATTACTGACTTGTTCTTGCTCTGATCTCTGGGGGTCATTTTCTCTTTCTGGTGTTTTCCTCCTAAAACGCTGACAGGATGCTGCCTTCATTTTGGACTTTATTCGTAGTCCACGTTCCTCCTACATCTGTCACTCTCAGGTCAGTCACTGCCCTCTCTCTGCTCTGTGAAAGCCGTCTGTCTCTCTCGGTGCACTTGTGTATAAACCATTTGTGCCTGTGTACTTATCTAACCTCTCACTGGAATTAAAATGTGAAGGTTGTTTCTATCTGTTATTTTTTTTTGTCAGAGTGATAATGAAGAGTCATTCCTGTTTGTGTACCCATACTTAATATAACATAAACAGTAAAAGCCATTCACTTCATTTAACATCTTAACCACCAAGAGTTCTGCTGTAGTGTTAGACTGGATCACTCCTGTTGTCCAGTGGAAGAATGCATGTGCACTTTTCATTTAATCTCACTTCACATCCTGTTCTCATGTGGAGTACTGCTAATCTCACGTAGCCAGATTTTTGTCTAGCGGCATACAGTAACTGTTCCACATTGTAGCTAATTCTGGCCAGGAGCAGATGGGAAGAGGCCATCTGACCAACAAGTAAAGCGAGTCTTCAAATTTAGCTTTTTTATAAATTACCACCCTTATAAGGCCACAGTAATGGACATGTGTGCATTAAAGTGCTAAATCAGTTAATATCAAAGCAATTTATGAAGTAGGAAGAGGTTACATCAAAGAATTTGGTAGAAAATATGTGTAGACAAGTACCGGATATTTTCTTGAAATATTACTGCTAGTCACTGGATGCAGATAGTATGGATATATCTCAGCATACTGCACCCCTTGTCAGTCCTGTGCAGTGCTGTTTTTACATTTCTTAGCATGAAGAAGATATTTTGACACATTCCCACTGGGTTCCTCAGCTGCCAGCTGAACAGGTTTCAGCAAATCACTCTGAGGGTGGGTTGTCGGACAAAGGAGGCAACCAACCAGGAGAGAGAACATCAGCTACATTCCAAACCGCAGGAGACCCAACCCCAGGCACTGGTTCAGAAACTGGGTAAGATAATGCCTTATTCTGACTGTCAAATCATGGCTTCCTCTATATTCAATTGAGAACATTCAATTTTCATGTTGCATACAGCGGGCAGGCTGGGTCCAGTGGATTGAGTCTTTCCTCATCTTCCACACTAATGGAGATCCTGGAAGCCATTAAGCATCCCATGTGAGAGTCTTTGAAGCCTTAATAATTTATTAGTGTTCTATTATGTCACCCACGTGTGATATAAATTGACTTCTTGTTCTTGCAGCACTGGAGTGCAGCTTCTGACAGAGCAGAGGGGCCTGCCTCCCAACTGCTTTGTCAGTGCTGAGGTTGTACATTGGCTGGTCAGCACTGTGGAGAATGTTGCCACACACGGCATTGCAGTAGAAATCATGCAGGTAAAATGGTGAACATTGCAAAACTCATAGTAGTCTGTGTTTGTATTTAAAAACTTGACTTATCCCCTGTAGAAAATGCTGGATGATGGTCTGATTACGCATGCCTCCGGTGATGCCATGCGAACATTTGTCTATGGGTTCTACCTCTACCGGATTGTTGACAAAAACAATGAGAAGGGTAAGAATTAACTTGATTGTCAAGATTACTTGCCTCGTGGTTGCCAAGTTTCTGCAGGTTGCTAGGTTGCTCCTAGTCATTCCTGAACAGATTTTTAAAACAGTAGGCATCATACACTTAGAAAAATCACATAGTGTATTCCAGGCTTAACTGTATCAGTGGAGATTCATAAACAGTGATTTGCAAAGCAACTGGACTTCAGCGATATCCAGAGTTATCTCCAACCTTATACAGTTGGATGCCACAGCAGAGTAGGATGACCTACTAGAAACCAACAACCCAAGAGGGTCTGGCTTATTAACTATGGTGGAGTTGGAGAATGAGCCTATTTCCAAAAAAAGTGTGGAGTGTTCCTTTAATAAGTGCAGTGTTCAGATTGCAGATCCTGTGAGCATCACTCTCTGCAATCCCATTGTTAGCACGACTGTGTCTTGGTGCTTCTACCCTTCATGAAAACAGACCTCTATTTCCTGCAGCCCCTACACCTCAGCTGCCCCCAGCGGCAGCCAATGTATGGTCTGCTGCAGCTTTGGAGGACTTTGCCCTGTTCCAGAGGAAGTGGTTCGAGGTGGCCTTTGTAATGGAGGAACGTCGGCCCTGTGACTTACCTGCTTTCCTCCTGCCCTGGTTGCCCAGCCGGCCAGCCTCGTATGCAAGTAGGCATAGCTCCTTCAGCCGCAGCTTCGGAGGACGCAGCCAAGCTGCCGCACTGCTAGGTACACACAGCCGGGTCTGATCACAGAGCAGCCATACTCCGCAACTTAAGGCAGTATGCCATACTCCCTCCCCTAAACGTTCTGAAAGGCTAGTTGGGAGAACGAGTAACGCAAAGTCAAATCATTTCTTCTCATAATACAAAAGTATTTAGAGATCATCTATGCCGTCTACTCCTCAACCCAAACTTCAGCAACCCAGCTAACATGTAAAGACTGCAAAAACACATTCTTCTCAGGACACATTGCTTTTGATTCAACCACTTTTATCAAGATATTGTACTCATGCAAATCTAATCATCTGACTTTGTGTGACTCTTCTCCATTCTGGCACTGCATGCTGTTGTAGTAAAGAAGTACACCTTTAGTTCATCCTGTTCATTCCTGCAATACCCAAATCATGTTGATGAAACCTTGATTCGCTTTCTGACTGATTGATGTAGACCGTTTTTGAAATTCTGCAATTACAACCGTCCCAATTAGCCATTAATTGGTGTCAAAGTACATGCACTATCCAAATCGCATGGTTACATGTATTCTATCCAATCAGGGCACAAATTGCTTTGCAAGCCGTTCCAATCAGAGCATGGACTGATGCCCCAATACACCAATCAAACTGCTGTGTTGGGTGGGCTTTAATGATGTCTTGTACACCAGTAGTGCATGCTGTGGTAAAGTAGTGGCTGTGGTCCAGTAGTGCTGTGGTATGGGTTCTTTCTGCTCCCCTCCATCTGTCCTGTTCCCGCTGGATGAGTGATGTTCCTGCATTGTTCCCAAACCTGAGCAAAGCTTTTTTTGCCAAACCATTGCCTTTCTGACTTTGCTTACGGCACCAATGCACTTAGCTTTCAGTGTTTTCCTGTCATAGCAGCTTCATACATTTTGCCTTTAATACACTGCATGTTAGAAAATCATCTGAGAATCATTCTCAAATTTTGTTTCAGATGTCATGAGCACTAATTTGCAATAAACTTTTATATCACAATTACTTTCCATTGACCCATTAAAGGTCTTAATTACTGACCTCTCTCATTTCATCCTTGTGGCAATTTCTACTCTCTCTCCGTGTTTCTTGCTCTGTTTTTACCCCTCCCCTCTCAGCTGCCACGGTTCCAGAGCAGAAAACAGTCACCTTGGATGTTGATGTGAACAATCGCAGTGATCGGACTGAATGGTGCAGTTGCTATTACCATGGCAACTTCTCCCTCAACGCTGCCTTTGAAATCAAGCTGCACTGGATGGCTGTTACTGCAGCCGTGCTCTTTGAAATGGTAAGCATAGGATGAGCAGAGTTTTAAAAATCCTGAGTGAGGTGACGAGGAGCATGTTGAGAACAATGAAGCATAGTCAACCAGATGCAAGTGCACTAGTATCAAATAAGGGCGCAAACATAACATCTAAGGTTGAGACATAGTCCTTTAGCACAAGATTCTTCTTTTTCAGGTACAAGGCTGGCACAGGAAGGCAGCATCTTGTGGATTTCTGCTTGTACCTGTGTTGGAGGTGCCCTTTGCCTTGTCATCGTACCTATATGGTGACCCTCTCCGTGCTCAGTTGTTTATCCCCCTTAATATCCAGTGCCTGCTAAAGGAGGGTTGTGATAATCTGTTTGAGGGTGAGGACAGAAAATATTAGTGAATACTTGTCTCTGTTTGGTGTTTGGGCATTGCTAAGCTAACACTGTGATATCCCTGATACTCAGTGCAAAAATATTAGGTAAATAGTCTGTTTTGGTATTTAATGACTTTTAAATACATATACTGTATTTGTGATCGACACTGCTTTCCTTCACCCCCCCATCTTGGATGGGTTCTTTCATAGAATTTGTCTGAATATCTTGAGGAATTGCCTTTTTCATTTTATGTTAAGTAAAAGTTTAATATCCTTCATTACGGCTCTGCTGTGCTCATTTAGGATTTGAGCCAGAGACGTACTGGGACAGAATGCAGTTGTTTCAGGAGGCCATTCTCTCCAGGTAAAGATGATCATTATTTCTTATTGAATGCATAGCTAAACTCTATTTATCAAGGTTCCAGTGTTTTACCTCATGAAACATTAAGGAAACTTCCTTTTTAATTTGAAGATTTGGCTTTGTTCAAGACAAATTCTCTGCATCCGCTTTTAACTTTCCATCAGAGAACAAACCTCAGTACATCCACGTAACAGGTACATGCTTTTATGAATTATATAAACTATACTATATTTAGCACTACTTTTTTTGTCCATCTTTTCATCTTGCTCTATCGTTATCGCTATCACTCGGGAATGTTCATCTCTCTCCAGGTACAGTTTTTCTTCAGCTGCCTTACTCAAAAAGGAAATACTGCAGTGGACAGCGGCGGCGCCGTAACTCTGGCACCTCCACCAATCAGAGCCTGTTTGGTTCTGAGGAGCGAGTGGGCTACAACTGGGCCTACAATACCATGCTGACCAAATCCTGGAGAACTGGCGTGCTGGGAGACGAGAAACTGGCCGACCGCCTGCTGCGAGATTTCTCAGACTTTTGTGCCAACAAGGATAATCGACTGGTGACCTTCTGGGAAAGTTGTGTGGAGAAAATGAACGCCAGTGCCCCTTGAGAAAAGACAATACTGGAGGGAAGGCTATACCGTGTCAGAGAAAACCGACTGTTTGCCTCTGTTTTAAGAGCTAATGTACTGGTGCTATCATCTAATCAGAGAGAAATAAAGCAAACAGCCTCATCATCAAACACTCAAATGGATGAGTCATATGTTTTCAGAGTGTCTGCACATGTACCTGCAATGTCCTAAAGCCATCACATTGACTGGGTTTCAGTGGGTTCTTAGGGGAATTATACATAATCTGATCATTTTGTTTATCATTGCTAAACCTCATTAAAAAAAAAAAAATTGTATTCTTGTTACCATCAATTATACATTAGCATTAGTCTGGCACAAGTTTATATGCTGATAAAATTAAATGTTTTAAATATTGTGACAAAGCTGTTGATCAGGAGTTAAAATCAGGTCTTGTACCTTTGCATTTTGGTTACCAAAGACATATTGGTTGTTACATATGAATTCCTCAACAAAATAAAAAAAATCTATTAGATACAACTTTATTTAGATTATCCCGAGGATCAGGTTGATCCCAATTGCTATAATACAGTATCTGCATGTTTTATTCAGTAGCACTGCAGGATTATCAGCCAGTGTCAGGAATAAACACTTGACCTTTGTTCGCACTGACTGAGTTCATTTTGTCTGTACAGTCATTGTTAAGGAAGAATGTTCATGCATCCCATTACCCTTCAGTCTCTGGACAGACAGAAGCATCGCTTCATTTGAATGCGGAAGAGTTGCTTATCGCGCGCACGCGCACTTTGCCGCTGCATTGAACAATGCAGCAAATCTCACTGCGCAGGTGCGCGGCTGCAGGGCATGCGACTATTTTTAGAAAATGACGTCATCCTGAAATAGAGCGAGTGCGCGCACCCCCCCTCCACCTTCCCCTCCACTCTGTTCGGTGGGATTGACAGGACGCTTGCAGCAGCAGCACCCCGAAAGACCAACGGGAAATCGGGCGAAACTTTGAGGATATAGAGGGCCGGGAGGGGAAAGAAAGCGTTACAAAAAAATATAGACATACAGAAAAACACAAACCTGCACCTTCAACCTTTGGCTCGCCGTTCCACCCTCACGTGCGCGGCTCCAGATTCTGCTCGCGCACTGTGTGCCGTCCGGAGCGCGCACTCTCTCACAGCCGAGCGTGTTCTGCTGAGAAACGACCGAACCCGGTGCGAACCGACAGCCTTTGACCAGAGAGGATGGCTGATAGGGAACAACTGATCCAAAGAGCCCGTCTGGCGGAGCAGGCGGAGCGCTACGATGATATGGCCTCCGCGATGAAGCTGGTGGGTCATAATTAATAATATCCATCCATTCATGCACAATAAGTATATAATGAGGCGACTGCGATGTAAGACAGATGCATTCATTTTTCCCCCCTGTTTGATTAATTAAGTAATGCTAAAATGAAGGTGCATTTCTAGTTTATGCAATTGGAGAAGCTCTCGCCTTTGTCACGAGCTGGACCTCTTTGTTATATATAAAATATGCTGTTAAAGGGACATTTCACCTCAAATGGCAATCTTATTGTAATTTATTCACCTTCATGTCCATGCAAACCAGTAAACATTTCTTTCTTCCCTGAAACACAAAGGGAGATGTTAGACAGTATGACAGGCTCAGTCTCAATTCACTATCATTGTATGGAAAGCAGATGCAGTGAAAGTGAATGGATACTGGCAGTCACTAATATTTTGCACAACCGTTTGTTTTGTTTTCTTTAAAGAAAACAAGTAATGTAGTTGTAAAACGACATGAGGGTTAGGGAAATAATGAGATTATATATATTAACTAAATAATTATTTCCTTTAAACGTCGGAAAACAATATATATCCATGTAAACATTGGGATATATTATAATATGCAATCAACCAGCAAAAACGGGACGGATGTCGAAACAAAATGTTATTAAATTGTAGGTTTCTGTTCGGGATCGTGTATATAAATCGTTACAGTGGATGAACATGGGCGGCGCTGTGACACCCTCATCGCCATCCATTGTGCGTCTGTGTCTCTGAGAAAAAATAAAATAAAAAAACAACAATAGAGCTGCGTTTTCAATTATGATATAATCGAATAAAACGTGAAATGTCTCATCAGCTCATGTTTAATTGTAATCATGTGAAATAAAGCGCAATATGTGAGTCAGACTCAGCAGTGCAGCATCTGCTGTCTGGTTTGACATCCGAGCACAAAGGATGAAAGTCAGTCAGTCTGTCAGTCAGCCTGGGTCATGTAGGACACAGCTGATTCTACAGTATTTATTTTTTTAACCTTTTTAAATTCATTTAAGCAACATCACCCTAATCACAGTTGATTTGATAAGATATTGTCATTACTGTGCCACGTTGACTGTTTGACATTGACATTTTTAGTAAAGGGTTCCCTTCGATAATGGAAAACCTGGTAATATCAAGGAATTTTAAATGGTGGCTTTCAGACCTGCAAAAGCCAATGAAGTCTAAAAGTAGTCAAGGCATGAAAAATATGCAATTTACTAAATATTGACATTTGAGAGTAAAACCCCACGCAATAATTTGTGACAGTTCAGTGATAAATTGCAAGATGTTAATGGGATTTTAACATTTCTGTCACCCAAAAAACAATATATCAGTGGTTATACGTTTAGAGATTATTAACCTTTTTCATTTATCAGTCTAAATTTACTTCTATACCTACAACATCAGGGATTTTCCAGTTCGACAAACATTTCATATTCCAAGATGAAAACAATTCTTATAGGCTATTCCAATTTGATTAAGATAAATGAGCTGTGCTCTAAAATGAAACTTTTAATGCAGTATTTACTAAATATTTTAAAACAGACATTGCACATTACTCTTTAACCAAGGATTGATACATTAACCATTGTACAGCACTATAAACCTATGCAAACGTTAAGCATTGTGGTTGCGTTTACTGACCCAACATCTGGCCTTCTGCACCATCAGGTCACAGAGCTGAATGAAGCGTTGTCCAATGAAGACCGCAACCTGCTCTCCGTGGCTTATAAGAACGTTGTTGGGGCCCGGCGGTCATCTTGGCGTGTCGTTTCTAGCATAGAGCAGAAGACAGCGGCGGATGGCAACGAGAAGAAGTTGGAACTGGTGCGTGTCTACCGAGAGACCATTGAGAAGGAGCTTGAGTCGGTGTGCCAAGACGTTCTCACCCTGCTGGACCAGTACCTCATCAAGAACTGTGATGAAACCCAGGTGGAGAGCAAGGTCTTCTACCTGAAGATGAAGGGTGACTACTACCGTTACCTAGCCGAGGTGGCCACCGGCGAAAAGAGGGCCTCTGCCGTCGAATCGTCTGAAGGCGCCTACAAAGAGGCTTTCGATATAAGCAAGGGCATGCCGGCAACCCATCCCATCCGCCTGGGCCTGGCGCTCAACTTTTCGGTCTTCTACTACGAGATCCAAAATGCGCCTGAGCAGGCCTGCCAGCTTGCCAAGGAAGCCTTCGATGATGCCATCGGCCACCTGGACAATCTGAACGAGGACTCCTATAAGGACTCCACGCTCATCATGCAGCTCCTGCGGGACAACCTCACCCTGTGGACCAGCGACCAGCAGGACAGCGAAGGAGGAGACGCCAATAACTGAGAGACCAGCCACTTCTAGTTGTAGTAGCACCCGTCTGTCCCTTCTACACTGTCTTCTTTGAACCTATATCTTATTTCCCTCTGTCTGCTCCTTCATTCTCCCTCTCTCTTCTCCCTTCCATCTTTCCTGTCTCTTTGTGACACTTCAGTGCTCTTCTTTGGTTCCTCAGGGCAGCACTTTAGGCTTTTGTTTGCTCTCATCTCTTTTACCCCTTTTCCATCAACAGGATGCCGGTACCCAAACCGGAACCGTTCCACTGCAGAAAAGGCGGTTCTAGGATGGAAAAATGCTGTTGGCCTCTAAAACCTGCTTATTGCGAACCCGGATAATGTCACTCGCCCAAATTTTCAATACTAATACAAATATTAAGCCAAACAATGCCTCTTCCATTGTAATATATAACAGCGTTTAGTTGACGCATGTTGTCATTTTTCCCTCACGCATCTGATGTACTTAGGATGTTAAAATGCATTGTATTTAAAAAAAATTAATGAGTAAAAATAAACTCCTATAAAATTGTATTATTTATAAATATCACTCATGCAAATTGACTGCTGGCTTAAAATAAATTCGACAGCATAAGTACAATGATTCAAATGATTTTGAATGCTAATGTTATCAAAGCATGTCGTGAAAAAATAGTAAACAAGTTGCATCTTTGTTCACCCTTTAATCCAGTTCTGACACCATTTTGGTGAAAAAGGGGGTATTTATCCACTTGTTTGTTTTTTTCCCCCCGGTTTTTCCAACCTTTTCCTCTCTTTCTGTCCTTGACCTCTATTTCTGTATATGATTCTCTCCTTGCTCCCCCGCAACAAGTCGCTGATATTCTGCTGGTCTCCAAGTGACATTTATTTAGTGTGTATGGACTCAATCTTCGTAGAAACTCTGTAATACTTCTTACAGGATGAGATCTTGAGTACGTGGCACAGTAGAGTGCTAATGTTACACCTTATTACGTTGTTCTTCTTCACTTGTCTTTGATCTGTACCTCCATCTCTACGTAGATGTGTTTGTCTGTCGTTCCCCCAAGCTCACCTTGCTAGCCCTGTGAATTGTGTATATCTGCTGATCTCACAACTGTATGCTGTCATCAAAAATGTTGGCGGTATTGTGTTATGAAATGCGGTGATCAAAAGTCTTTTGATTAGGATTACATATGCAAGGTTATGTAAGAATGACATTAAAGACATTGCTTACCATGGGAACTCTCAAACTGCAGTCTATTACTGGCACTTTATTGTGGTCTCTCAAATTATTACTAAATTATACTTTACGCATTTCACAAACGGATAATAAACTATGGTTTTCTAGCTAGTCTTCAACATGGATCTGACTTCACTACACAAACACATGACAGTTAGTGGTGTTCAAACTTACACAAACTAAAAGATGTCAGTGTGGTCGACTGTCCTGATATAATAAATAAAAAAGCCTTGATGAGAAAGCAAACTTTTTTAATTACTACTTGGAGTAGATATTATGTTTTAACAAAACTTATACGTTTAAAAAAAAAAATTGTCATGCGGTCTGACCAACAAGCATAAAAAAATAAATAATTACACCATAAAGAAAACCCCTGTTGACCCTCATGTGTATCAAGTTTAATAAATCTATTAAAATAGTTAAGTGGAGCTTGCAATGTTCATTCAGGATGTAAAATGTCATGTGGTGTGCCTCTTCAAAATGTAATGATTTAATAAGGATTTTAATAAAAAATAAATAAGTGTCTACATAAATATATTTGAGGTATAAGGAAAGACTGTTGCCTTAACTAATGGTTACACCACATGACATAAAATGGTATAAACGTTTTTCAGAACTGCATGACAAAAAACACGTTCATTATTCATTAGCTTGTGCAGCCTACCTGACATTACCTGCATAGAAAAGTTGATACACAGCTTCTTATTGGAGGATTGTATTAATCTTTTTCTCAATGTTGAGCACTGATACATTTTACACTATAAGACCAAGACAGTGCATTAAGAACACAAGTCGCTTCTGATTAATAATGTCTTGCCTCAATTTCTGAAAAACCTATAGTCAATGCAATCTTTTTTTTTTTTTTTTGCTTATGTAAATATTCTGGCACGGATGCCATTAACCATAGTGATATGCAGGAGTCACATTGTATGGTCGATTTATAAAAGTATAGTGCAGTGAATAAAAAGAAGACTGTGCAGAAGGTCAGGCGTTTATAACTAGAAGACCTTACATCTTAGAGATAAACTTTCATGGCCATGATGAGATATGACTTTCGGGTTTTTCAGAGGCATTGTTGAGGAGTTGAGAAAGCCAAAGCTGTCTTTTTTTTTTTTTTTTACTTAAATCTGTGCACCTTTAAAAGAAATCTTTAAATGTCCAGACTAAAAGACTACAGACAATAACAGGCAATTTCCCTGTTAGATTTCACAGACAATGAGGTTTGTTGCTGAAAAAGAGGTTTCATGATATAACCAACAAGACATGCATGTATCTACTGTACTATCTGAACCTAAAAATGTTCAAGTCATGATTAGTTAATGATTAATCCTTCAGCCACAGTGTGTTGTAGCAGGTCTCTAAAGTAGTATGCATTTATCACCTGAACTAAAAGATAGTGGTGGAAATTTCAATAAGAGTTTCCTTTTCCATTCAGGCAAGTGATGAAACAGAGAATGAAATCTCAATGCGTTCAGTTAATAGCAAATTTTATATTTAAGCCTATATGGTTATAAAAAAACAGTTATACTTGGATGCCACAGATAAGTGAGTTTTAATTAGGGTGGAGCTGAACTCTACAGGGCTGCAGCTCTCTGGGACTGGAGTTTGCCACCCTTGTTCTAGATCGGGGTGTCAAACTCAATTCCTGGAGGGCCAGAGCCCTGCAGAGTTTAGGTGCAACCTAAAGTGTTGGAGCAGGGTTGGAACTAAACTCTGCAGGGCTCTGGCCCTCCAGGAACTGAGTTTGACACCCCGATCTAGATGGTAACAATCTATACCAGGGTTCCTCAAATCTTACCCTGGAGGTCCGATGCACTGCAGAGTTTGGATCTAACCCTAATCAAACACACCTG
>JAUCMU010000002.1:4305836-4318603 GCA_032275025.1 Enteromius treurensis | reverse complement strand
TGTTTGTGACAGCTGCAGGTGGCAGATCTATAAACAATTTTGTGCCATTAAAGCATGTTTGATTTAGTTTACCACAAGTTGTTAATTAATACATTAACTAACATGCAGTAACTAACATGTAATTAATGTGGCGTTATTCGTGCAGTAATTCACGTGAGTCATGTTGTAGTTAAGTTAGTTCTTGATTAATTTATGTCTTAAATCATCATTAGTTTACAGTCAAGTAATTGCTAATAAATGTATTAGTACATGATAATTCATGTACTGTTATTGTAAAGTGTTACCCACATATCCATATTTAAAACTTTACAGACCATAACCTCTAGCTTCCGCAAGAGAAAGTAGTGCTGGAGAAAGTGCCATTTTAGCAGATGATGTAGGACGTAGGCATAAACTGGTGAGAATATGTCATCTGCTGGAGCCCCTCTCATGAACGGATGTATGACTGTTACAAAAAGCTAGAGATTACTGGCTTCATACACATACACATCGCATCACAAAGGCCTTTATTCACCCCCTGGGAGCTGTGTGGACTACTTTTTATGATGGATTGATGCACTTTTTGGGCCTCAAAATCTCAACCCCTATTCACTGCCATTATAAAGCTTGGAAGAACCAGGACATTAAGGAGAAGCGGAATGTCATATGCACCTAGGATTACTTGAGGGTGAGTAAATCATGGGATCATTTTATTTTTGTGTGAACTACCCCTTTAATAACTTCACAATGACCAGTTTCTCAAACAGTTCTCTTGCTTCATACTCCAGCTTGAATGTTTGTTTATCAGTACGCATCATACCCATTATGCATATCTCATCACAGTATACCATATGGGATTGTCTTCTTCAGACAAAAAAAAAAAAAAACATGCACAAGTGTCTAAATGAGGTACTACGTTTACCAAAATGTTTGCGTTTATAGTGTGCCAACTGTACAATGTTGAGCAGGTTGAGTAGTCCTCATTTACTTTTGGGTAGCGATACAATCTCTCCAATGTTGACAGCAACATCAGTTTTAAATGTGATGTAAGAAGAAAGCCATTTTTGGTCCACAATGCTTGTAAAGCTGCAATTTCAAAGAATCAATCAACAGGTCAAAGCAACACCAGAACTAGACAAACAGGTGCCATTGTTGAGAGGTCTGGGACATTAGCCTAATTGTTGACTTTTGTGAATATAGCCCAAAGGAACACAATCCTGGACAATAAACATTAAATATGTCAAACAAAGGGCATTAAATATGTCAAACAAACATTCCCATAGGAACCTCATGAATACAGGCTAAGGGTTATTTTGACAAATGCATTTTAGCAAGGAACGCTGGAGTATTGTAAACCTAAAACAATACTAAAAAAACGAGTGATATCAACACCGAAAGCATACATTATTAAAGAACATCTCATTGACACCTTCATGACAACCAAAAAACAGGAAGTCACACGTACAAATGCACACATGCATCATAAGTGTTAAACAGCATCCAGTTTTCTGAGTTACATAATTAACTAAATATATATAAAAATGCTTCATTTAATAAATTGGTCATATTTTTTGGCACCCCTTCCCAAATTGTTTAAAATGCCTAAAACTATACATTAATAAAACTATATTTCACTTACTACGTTAACTGAATGCTTGGTGTGTAACATTTACATCAGTAATGATTGAACTGGGCTCGGCAAAACGCTACTTATTGAAAAAGAAAGATTCTGCAAATAGACTAACATCCAAGTAAGAGTTACTCAACACTACACTGACATCATGGAGCCAATTTTCATATTCTTGCAACTTTTTTTCCCACTCCCTCCCTCTCGGTGTCAACCAAAGCAGGGGGGTGGACCGACAAAACTCTTTCAGACACTTCAGGCTTGTTCAGCATTAGAGTCAGCAAGAGACACACAAGACTTAGTCTGAGAGAAAGACTGAGAAAAGGAGGCAATCGAATATAAAAGTTTTTTTTCTGGAGGATAAGGGAAAATTGAGGAGTGACTCTACTAGCTTTACATAGAAACCAAAGAACCTGAAGAAAGATAACTTTTGAAGAGACTCAAAAACTTGTATGGAATTGCTCAGGATCGAACCATAAGCTATTTTCATCATTTACTTGTCCTTTTGCAAGTTTCTTCTACTCTTTGACCATGAGGCACAAGTATCTGCTGAGTCTGGGTGAGTCACGCTTCACATTTCTTCAGGATTAAAGTTTCCACTGATGAACATAGAGACAGATGTTTGTATGAGCCACTGTGTGGTTTCGCTAAATGAAACGTTGCCCTGCCAACAACTGCGTAATCATTGCAGTTTCAAAAATAGAGAAACAGTAAACGGGCATGAAAGGAAACTGCCACAGATAGGAAAATCTAGCTTTCACAATGGGGTCATTTTTATCTGAAGCAGGGACTGTGAGCTCCAGCAATCTGAAAAGCACCAGCTGAATGTGACTGATAAATGGAAAAGTCGCACAAAAGCCATTTGTGCTCTCAAAAGGTTTAACTGCTGCTGTCACAGTCTTAAGACATCCCGTCGAAGTTTGGAAAACAACCGTGAAGTAAGATGAAAGAATTGATTTTGGGGAAAGAAGCAAACTTGTTAACCTTTAAAGACACTGCAATAGCAAAACTGGATAATCATATCATAAAAGCTCTTATGATATTGTGAGAAAATTTATTAAAATAGATGACATAATATAATACATAAAGATAAAAGTAAGGATTCTGTCATCGTTACTCATTACTCATTGTCACTGCAAATCTTTACGGCTGGGGGACACAAAAGAAGTTATTTTAAAAAATGTTGGCAGCAAAGCCTGTTAGATATCCATTGACAAAAAAAAAAAAACATTCCAAAATGTCCTTTTTATGTTCCATACAAGAATGTAAGTCATACAGGTTTATAATGACTTGAGGGTGAGTAAATTATGACAGATTTTTAATTTTGGGTGAACTATACCTTTGAAACATGATGTTATGCGGCTTTGATTTTGACAATGGAAAAATATTGGAGGAAACCAATTCAGGACAGGAAATCCAAGGTGTTTTCATCTGTCCACACAGCTGAGAGGCCCAGGCTGATGGGACAATGGCATCAAACCCAGGAAAAACTATGAAGAGCGAAAAAAGAAGTGTTACATAAACCATGCTGTTAAACTGAAAAGAATAAGAGCAAAATCATCAAATATATTGTTTGCTTGGTGCTTGGTTACAAAATACGACCACACCTTATGTTATGGCTGAGTCACCAATGTGGTTGTAAAAAGTGTTATAGCACCTTTTAACAGTCTTCTGGCTGACCGAGTCTGTGGTCAGGAGCATGTGACAGTATCTGTAAGTTAAATCTATTAGACACAGTACTGCGCCGGGCCGCACCCATAGCTCTCGAGCAGTGTACTTCCTGACTGGCCATCCTCTCATGCAACTGTCATCAACAATAAGTATTAGGTTTAACATCTTTCAACTTTGTCTTCTGTGACTCCTAGTAAGTTGAATGCTAAGTAAGCCATTATAAGTAATAAATAATTTTGGTACATTTTTTGTCAATATCTCAGCATGTCTTACTTATGAGATTAGGATGGGTCAAAATGTGACTCAATGCATTATTGCAATATCGTCAATGTTTCCATTTCATTATATAACTACTATAGTCGAATTAAAAATGACTGTGACTTTGACAATTTGTTGACAATTTGTTTCCAAACTGCATGTTTGGAAAAATATCAGATTATCAATCTGGTGTCAAACTTTTGGGGTGCACTGTTTCTGCATCAAACTACTCCAAAGACACTGAACCTGCAGTAACAGACTCTTTATTTTCTGCTTATAGTTCTTCTGTTAGCACTGACAGAGAACATCTTGATGCAAAAAGACTGCAAACCTGGAGAGATAAGGCGCAGAGGAACGTGTGCAGGTATGAATAAAAAGAAAATCTAACATATATGATACTCTGATGTCAGGGCTTAACAGGATTTTACTTGGGTTGTGCATGTCAACATTTATACTAGATTCACAAAACACTAATAATAACAATACATTGTTGTTGATATAGTTGTATATTATTGTATAGCTGGAAATTCTACTGAAGGACACATTTATGAACTGAAACAGCATTCATTCATGAATTGTAAATATAAATCAGGGAAAGATGCTGTGATTATTTAATATTTTTCTGTCATTGCTACAGATGAAGATGAGTGTGAGAATTATCCAACCATTTGTGGAAGAAATGCAACATGCTTCAACACTCCTGGCAGCTACTACTGTCAATGTTATGAAGGATTCACACCTCAATCAACTAATTTCACACAAAATGATTCGATTGAATGTAAAGGTAAAGAGAGCTTGTTACAATGAATCTCATATGATCTCTGTGCAGCAGAGACAACATCTGAATCTCTCTTCATCTCATTTCAGATATCAATGAATGTACAGATAACAGCATTAGTTGTGGTCCTCATACAGTATGTAACAATTCTGAAGGAGGTTATTATTGCACATGTGCTACTGGCTACATTTCCAGCAATGGAACAGACAAATTTAATGCAGGACAAGGAGTTCAGTGTACTGGTAAGAAACAATTACAAACATTTTGTCCATTTCTACTGTACCTGTGAGGCTGGATTCAGACTAAACTCAGGAAAAACTAACTTCACTTATACAAGTGAACTCTGCGAGAGTAGGTCCTTGTTAAACCATTCAAGTTCACAACCTTCGGTTTATCTTTGAGAAATCTAATATCCTTCTGATGTTGTTGAAGGTGTATGTGACATAGATACATCTATATGTGGAGGAGGAGTCTTCAAAAACAGCGAGGATGGTCATGAATGTGTATGCCACTCAGGATTCACCAACTATGGTGTCAAACAAATGAGATGCACAGGTTAGAGTTTTCTGTTTAAAGTTCATGTTGGTTCCTAAAACATCTTTTATATTTAATGCTTTCCCAAAATTCATAAAAACAGTTGCATGCTTGCACCAAATATGACCATTTTAGGTTACCAATTTTTCCATATAATATTATTGATTTTTATGTATTTGGCCTGTCTTGCAAACACACCACCTTTGCTGTAGGCCAGAATGAATGATCAGATGTTAAATCAGTTATATTTTGTTTTGTTTTTCAGAGCTTAATCTCACCAGATTATTAAGCGAGATCAACCCATCTCAGGTACTGCACAACTTTTACTATAACTGATAAAGAATTATGACCAGAATGCTGATCTCTCTTTTGTTATGTTTTCTGTGTAGGCATCTTCAGAGCTCCAAAAACGTTTTTCATTGATGACAGACAGCTGTCTGGCACTGAGCAACAGCACAGAGACACAGGGGTACGGAGAAAGACTTTTGGAGGTGATAAATAAGTCTAATTTGTAAATCAGTGTTATAGCAAAAATACAAGAGCATTTGTCTATGTAAAAAAAAACCACTTACATTTAAAGCATATAATTAAATATTTCTACAGCTTTTATAGAATAATATTTGCAAATTATATAATATTAATTCAACAAAGGGCTACTTAAGTGTACCTCAAGATAGTGCACTTTTACTATTTAAGCGTTTTAAAATTCATTTCACTTTTCAATAAGATTTATGAGTTGACTAACATAGTGAACCAACTAGTTATCAACTAGCTCAGATGAGTGCTTAGATATAATCTTGATCCACAAATCTCTCTTATTTTACCCACCTGCATACAGGCATTTCTTAAAGCTCTAGATGATCTGCTTTCTGGTGGCTTCAAAGGTGATAATGCTATGGCTTCTAAATTGTTTAATATCGTGGAAAACATGCTAAAACTGATAGGACCTCTGCTGTCAAAAAGCCAGACCAAGAGATCCAGCCTTGAAACTGGTAAGACCAAAATATTACCTGTCAGTATCATTCATCCGCTTCACAGACTTTTATTCTTACATTTGTAATGTGGTTTTTGCCTTTCAGAGGTGGAGATGTTTGTAAAGAGGGGCAATTCTCCACCAGAGGGTGATTTCACGATGTCCACCAATGATGTACAATTTACCTCAGACTGGGACACAGCAACGGGAAATAATCACCTTGGTATATATTCCTAATTTCATTTACAGAGCAAATGTTAACAAAAATAAAAAAGTGAGCTTTTCACTTCATTTTTGAACATGTCTTTCTGCATCAACCAGGCTTCACGACTGCGGCTCTCCTCAGCTATAAAAATCTACATAAATCACTCGACTGCTGTACTGACCAGTTAAAGATGCAGGAAAACCAAAGTTTTAAAATCAATTCAAGAGTAGTAACTGCCACTGTTAGCAACAAAAATACAAGCAATCTAATGAAACCAGTAAATGTCACCTTTTCTCATTTGGAGGTATGGAACAATTTGTGCGTAATGTACAAAAAATAATGTGTTACACCAATGTATTATTAATTGCTATTGATATTTTACATCCAGAATAAGAATGAAAGCCATATCTGTGTGTTTTGGGATCATAAACTGAACGCGTGGTCAACGGAGGGCTGCACTAAAGTGAGATCCACTGACAATCAGACCATCTGCTCCTGTACTCACCTCAGCAGTTTTGCTGTGCTTATGGCTCTCTATGACATCGGGGTTTGTATTCTTCACTTTTGTCACCAAAACTTGGGCTTATCATTAAAGTGAAACTAATAAGACAAAAATATTTAAAGCACTAAAAGAGTTTGTTAAAAACTCCATTGTTTCACAGAAGTAAACAAAAGTTGCATCGGGTGGTCAGTTTTTTTCTATAAATACATGATTTTGAACAACTTTTAAAACGAGTATTGCAATAATTCAGTATTTTCTTAGTTATAACCAGATCTCGCTCTTTATATGTTGCAGATTATTATGCTTTATGCTTCCTCAGATGTTCAATCTTAGTATTTTCAGGTTGCATTATTTCCAAAAGTCACTGAAGCTTTTGGACGCAGCCAATTATATAATATAGGAGGAAACAATATAGGAGATCATACAGGATTTTGGGGCCAGGGGTCAAAGGTCACACCCTGAATAATTGCAATGACTTTAAATCAGGGTTGTCCAAACTCGGTCCTGGAGGGCCGGTGTCCTGCAGAATTTAGCTCCAACCTTAATTAAACACACCTGAAGCAGTATATCCTGCTCTTACTAGGTAGGTATGTTAGAAACCTTCATGCAGGTGTGTTGAGGCAAGTTGGAGCAAAACTCTGCAGGACACCGGGCCTCCAGGACCGAGTTTGGACAGCCCTGCTTTAAATAACGTGTGCAATGCAACAAAGGATGAAAATGACAGTAAATGCTTGCTTGTGCTTACAATGTAATTGTAAGATAAACTCTGTTAAGCAAAATCTTGACTTTCTCTCTAATCTAGGATGTATATGAGCTTCGTCTGGTCACATTGGTTGGACTGCCGCTGTCTCTGATCTGCTTCTTCATCTGCATTGTCACATTCTACTTCGTGCGGTCCATTCAGGGCACACGTAACACCATCCACCTGCACCTCTGCATCAGCCTCTTCATCGCATACTTTGTGTTCCTCGTTGGCATCACCCGCACTGAGAATAAGGTGGACTGTGGCTTCACACGTTCATAATTCTGGGGTTGGTTTATCTGGGTGAGATAATAAACATATGCGTTCACTTCCGGTCCTTCAGGTGGGCTGTGCAGTCTTTGCAGGCATTCAGCACTACTTCTTCCTGGCATCCTTTTGCTGGATGTGTCTGGAGGGAGTGCAGCTCTTCCGCATGGTGGTGCTGGTCTTCAACACAACGCTGAGACCCATCTATATGTTCGCAGCTGGTTATGGAGCTCCCGCTGTTATCGTCGCCATTTCAGCGTCAGTGAATGCAAGCGGATATGGTACCGAAAAATAGTGAGTTTTAAACATTCCTGATGTCTTTGCAGAAGTTAATGAGGTTTGTTTGTGATGGTCTCAAGATGTTTTTCTTTATCTGTAGCTGTTGGCTTAACATTGAAGATGGCTTCATCTGGAGCTTTTATGGGCCGGTTTGTGTCATAATTATTGTAAGTACCTCTTAACATTGCACTTTTCACAAATAGATTAGAATATTGTAGAATATCTGAAAGTCAAGGCAATGACAGACAGCCAAACTAAATATTATATTACATATTTGATATTATTACAAAGAATATTTGATTAATAAAATGGGTCAATGGCATTCTACAATACAATGATATAAAATCCCAGTAGCTGGGTTTTCATTACAGATTTGCACCAAAGCAGTTTCTAAAAACAACGCATTGCAAATTGACAGCATTTCCATTTACAAATATTATACAACTAAACATCATTTTGTCCTTTTACAGTAAGTCAAGGCAACATATGTTAGTAGGTTTATGTATTGAAAATTGAATTGAAAATACGAATTAAAAATGTGGCAATAGAAACATGTCAATTTCACAACACTCCTATATATTGCAAGTGTTTGTGCTCAAATGAGGTGCTTTTTAAGGCAGTTCGGAAATTCGGTGTATTTTCGGAAAGTCACATGATCAACAGCTTTTTTTAATCAACATATACAATTATAATTATTTATATTAATTATTTATATTAACTTGGTATTTCTACCTAATTCAATGCTTAAAAATAATATGTTGATTTTGCAATTTTAAATAATTAAATTCTTTGAAAAATGTAATAACAATAAAATCTAATAAATTCAGATAATATCATTTTGCAGTGCAGGTAATCTACTTCCAGTCCATGTTTCTCTTATGTATCGCTGATAAAATACACTGTATTAAGTAGATCTCAAAACAAGAAACATTCATTTGTACCTAAAAAATAGTTTATGCTATTATTGGAAAGTGCCACATTTCCAACAATAAAACTCTATCAAAAGAAATGTATAGAATTAAAGAAACAGTTTAAACTTTAAGTTTTGCCTGTTTGTTTCAGGTTAATGTTTTGTTCTTCCTCATAACAATATGGAAGCTGGCAGAAAAGTTTTCCTCCCTCAACCCAGACTTAGACAGTCTGCATAAAATCAAGTGAGAAACTCATACATATGCACTACTGGTACAATTTGTTAATGTTTGTGAATGGCATCTCTAATGCGCTTATGTTTTTAGTAGAAGCCCTTTTGAGCTTTCAGATCTTTATCTCCCCCTACAGGGCATTTACGGTCACCGCAATTGCTCAGCTGTGTATTCTTGGCATCATGTGGGTGTTTGGCTGTTTTCAGTTTAATGAAAACACTCTTGCAATATCATACATCTTCACCATACTAAGCAGCCTGCAGGGGGTGCTGATGTTCGTCATGCACTGCTGGCTCTCAAAACCAGTGAGTCCTGTTCCTCCCATTACAAAGATGTAGAGATAAGCAGGAAAAAATATGGAATGATAGATCAATCATGCTTTCACAAAATTAGTACTGTGGTTCACAAAAAATAGTCAATAGAACTAGTAATCTCATTTATTACTTGCTACAGTATTAAGGGGTGGGGCTTCTCGTTCTAGAAAACATCTGATTGGATAATCATCTGTGTAGGGCAGGATGAGTCACACATATTTTTGATCTATTTTCTGGAAAGAGAGAAGAACTTTAAATTTAGGTTAGCTTTGTCAACAAAGGGTTTTTAAGCATAATTATATTCAGAGATCATATATAGGCTAAAAACCTCTCACATAACAATTGGTTTTGATGATAAATTGATGATCATAAAAATGCACATGTTGTTGCCTGTGATAAATGTCTTTGTCATTTCCTGCCAGGTGAGAGATGAGTATGCCAAATTCCTCTCCTGTATCTGTATGCCCCAAAAGAGCAAATATTCAGAGTTCAGCTCAAACCAAAGCAAATCACAGGTAAGCTCACTCTCAGAGAAGAACAGCTTAGAACTTGCTATGTGGAAATTCAGAGGCTGAGGTGCATATATATTGCTGAATTGAAGTCTCGGTGGAGTCTGAAAATGCCACAGCAGTACTGAAGTGTGCACACAAAAATCTAAATTCGAACAGCACTCATCCTCTGGTTATCCAAGATGCAGATGAGTTTGTTTCGTCGTCTAAGCAGATTAAAAGAAAGTTAGCTTTACATCACTTTCACTTGCTCTCCAATAGATACTGATCTTCACTTCACAAGTCATAAATAAGTAGACTATATATATAGGTGTGGATTACTTGTGATGTTTTAATCAGCTATCATTTTGACCGCACCACGGTGATGCACAAGTAATATAATGCAAAATTTCTCCAAATCTGTTCTGATGAAGAAACTCATTGACATCTTGAATGCAAACTCATCTACATCATTTCTGGATGAACTATTCCTTCAAAATGTGTTTACTTGTTGTTTTGACATCACCGTCAACCAGGGCATGAGTTGAATTATCCTCATTACAACAATAACATGGACGTCAAAGATCTCATACTAACTGTATGCGCGGAGGGGAAAGATCAGCATTTGTCATTAGCGCATTTGCTTACTGAATTCTTAAAAAGTTAGGTTACGCCTGGAGCATTTTAGTCAAACTGAGCTGTGTGATTTCCTGTAATAACTAGTTGTGACTGTGAATATCAATGAGCTAGACAAATAATCTGTCTGCCTGCACTCTTTCACAGGCCTCCAGAAGCGTTCAGCACACTGGAGAATCCCGTATTTAAGAGGCCATGTCATCAGACCGTTGACTTATTCACTCAGTAGCAAGGTGGACAGCCATATTATTTCTCCATGCTTTCTATGGAAATGCTAATATACTGTGATTGGGTCATTCTTTTTTCTCTCTTACGATAATTTTAAGGAAACAAAATGCATTTTAAAAAAATCTTTATTTTTCAAGGGCATTTTGTAAAAGTATATCTTTGATTATTTCTTCTTCCAAATTCATTATTTTTATCGCAATTTATTTTTCAAAATTTAAAAAAAAAAAAAAAAAATTAAATTTATTTATTATTCTTTACTAATTGTTATGACTTTTACAGTCCAATCAATTTATTTAAAAAAGTGTCTTAAATAACTAAAAATCATGATTTCTTCTTGTCTGAATGTATCAATGTGCAATCAAAATATTTTATAGTACGTTTCTATTGGCAACGGTTTATTCATTTTATTTATAAAATAATAGTCTCTTACTAATATGGGTAGAAAAATGTCTGTCCATAAATCTTGTGTCAACTCTGTTACCAAACCATATTTTGCCTTTAAATTGGTATTGGTAATTATCTCTTAGAATTGTGCAAGTTACCAGAAACTATGTCACTTTCACTCACTTATAAGATCTGAAGCACTGAAAAGTATCTGTGCTCTGAGAAAATATTTTAAAGTAAAACTTTGTAAAACGTCAACTCTGTTACCACAATATCAGAAGGAAGTTGGAATTTATTACTGATATCACATTGGGTTATTTACAGCTCTTTTAATAATGTTTTCATTAGTGTCATGTGTTCTCAGCATTTATTCAAGTGGCATTTTTAGAAAAAAATTAATAAAAGTGTAATTGATGATTTAACTTGTCAATAGTAGTGTAGGATTTTTTTATTATTTATTTCGTTTTTTGCTTTTTATTTTATTATTTTAAAAAATGTATATCATGACATTGTATTTTTTTCTTTTACACTGTGTATTTGTTTAAATCAAAGAACCAGCAACCCGATACTGCTGTTTTCAATTCATCATTTTCCTGGTATTCTCATATACAAAATAATAGAACATATTAATGTATATTTGTTGTTGTTTTATTGCACTTTGTCGTAATGCATTATTCTCCAACAATCATGTTGTTTATGATTTAGTTATGATAATGTTGAGTGTCAAATTTGACACACAAATCGTTATTTTTCTGCACTTTGCCTTTTCTGCCTGGCACTATTTAATGCTGATTTTATTTTATATTTTGATGCTGCAGATTTGGAATATTAAAATGTTTATTTGGATTCCCCTCGTGTCTCCAGTATCTGCTTCTTTAAATGTCATGATTATTAGAGCTGAAACCTTTTTTGATATGCTAAATTTGTGAATGTGCAAGCAGCCCTATTATGCATTCAGCTGAATCTACTACTGGTGAAACAGGAAATCAAAGATTGAAATATGAGTTAAGCCTGGATTGAACGATATGCGTTTTGTTCTGTAGGCTACAAAACCAATCGTGTCCTAGTTCAAATAGAGTAAGCTATGAATTAATCTAGACTGTACAGTGATAGGACCTTTCCATAAAAAAAAGGTAGTTGACTAACGTGTTTTATTTTGTAAATAGCACTAGCCACAATTGACCGGTAAGCCCTGCCCCCTAACTGATTACTGATGCTCCCTTGGACAAACAAACGGAGTTGCTCACTGTTTTACAATAACAGCTGCGGTCTGAAAACCGAACTGTGTAAAAAACTGAAAGTTTTCTCACACTTTTGGACAAAGAAGGCCAAATGAGAATTAAGTATTGTAATTAAACATCAAGATTGTGGATGACAACATCCCGGATCACCACTGATCATGTAAAGCAGGGTATAATTAATTTAATGTACATTTAACCAGTTTAATATGAAGAGACAGTGTAGACCTTCATTTGTGTTTTTGGCCTACATGAGAACAGTGCGCTTGTAGCTTTGTACATTAACACTCACTAACATTAGTGTCTCTGGTTTTAACGTTCTGCTTGAGCAGATGAAAATTGCAAATTAAACTTGATGAGTGTATAATAGGGTGACCATATTCACAGAAATCCTTGTCAGGACGTGTCCTGGTAGAATGGAACGTATGGTCACCCTAGTGCAGGTGTCATCAAACTTGATCCTGGAGGGCCGGTGTCCTGCAGAGTTTAGTTCTCACTTGCCTCAATACACCTGCCTGGAAG
>JAUCMU010000002.1:4293980-4305736 GCA_032275025.1 Enteromius treurensis | reverse complement strand
AGAACGTGGGCGGGCATTATGCAAATATGTTACCCAGTGACGTGGCTCGGTAACAGAGAAAGATTCAAATTGCTGACTACTCATTTAGGCGAATGTGAGCCGACTCTTTTATTTGATAGACAATAACTTTATTTTATGTCAGCGTCACAACTTTGCAGATAGTTTATGTTCACAGCTACATGACACACTGCATGAACGATCATGTTTGGAAAAGCATAATAGGGGCAGTTTAAGCCAAACTGCTAACAATTTAATTCTGTAATTATAAATGGATGGAACATATTAATTTAAGCATGAGATAGTCATCATTTCTAATTATATTTACATTTTTAAACAGTACACTGTATATCTTTCTACTACAGTTAGTAGTAAACTAGTAATCTAAGTATCACCCATGTTTCCTCGATGCCTTTATCCATTTAGCAGACATTTTTGTTCCTTTCTTTCACAGATCGTTTGTTCTATATCTACACTTCTGGCACCACAGGACTCCCTAAAGCTGCTATAGTGGTGCACAGTCGGTAATCTCCTTCACATCCATAAATCCCTGAGAGAAAGACTTTTAGGCCCATTTTTAAAATGAGTTTTATAAACTGCTCCTATTTTCCAGATATTACAGGATTGCCGCTTTCGGCTACCATTCTTTTCGAATGCAGCCGGATGACATTATCTATGATTGTTTACCCCTCTACCATTCAGCAGGTATATTGTGCATTTGACATAATGACTACATTTTAAGCTGTTAGAAATTGTTTTGACTGATACTGTTTGAAAAGATTGTACAAACAGCTAAACGAATGCTGCGCGTGAATGTTGGATTTTCTCTTTTACAGGTAATATCATGGGGGTTGGACAGTGTTTGATTTACGGTATAACTGTGGTGGTCAAAAAGAAGTTCTCCGCAAGTCGCTTCTGGGAAGACTGCATCAAACATAACTGCACTGTAAGTCAGTTTTAATAGGGTCGTTAATAACAAATACGAATGTCTGAGATAAACTACTCGTGATAAAGGGGATTGTAATACTTTCAAATTACTAAGGTCTCTCTGTCTATATCCTTAAATGCATGCATTCTGAAAAAATTGTGGCAATTTCGGTGATGATGACTCCTAAACGTTGGTCCTGTGTCATACAGTGACATTCAAAGCAACATCAGACAAGCTTAACTCAAACCATCACACTAATTAATTGGAGTTAACTATGCAGAAGTAACAACCACCAAATCAGATTAGTTCCACATAAGGCTCTTAGGCCAAACTGCATTGGAACTTTTAAATTATTTAAGTCACCTTTTATCATGCGTAGTGCTGGATTCTATACTCATTTTGTTTTCTATGCACCTTGTTAAGTGCATGTTGGTCATTTATGCATTTAGCAACTTTAACCATAGCTAACAATATTTGTAACTATACTAGGAAGCAGAATTGAGAAGAGGAGAGTTTGTGCATTGATTTAAGGTTGGAGTGGAGTGGTAAGGGCTTCCACTGCATTAAAAAAAAATGTGATTGTCTCAGCAGTTTGGGTGGAGGTTGGTAGCTCATTCCACCAGACAGGAACAGAGAGGGTGAAGGTTTGGGAAAGTGAGATTTTTGCATCATTGCAACAGAACAAGAAGACATTTATTATTTAGTGAGCCGTGTGAGGGAGATATGAACCTGAAATTAACTGTATGTATTTCCCTTAAAAAAAAAAAAAATGTATAAGTAACACAAGGTTTAAAAAACGTGATGTCATGTAAGTAAGAATAGTTTGTACTCTTTAGCTTTTTTTCTCCTTTTTCTTGCAGGTTGTGCAGTACATAGGCGAGATTTGCCGTTACTTGCTTTCTCAGCCTGTGCGCCCCTCTGAGCGACAGCACCGGGTACGTTTAGCCGTCGGAAACGGGCTGCGGCCGAGCGTGTGGGAGGCTTTCATGGAGCGCTTCGGAGTAAAACAGATCGGCGAGTTCTATGGAGCCACCGAGTGCAACTGTAGCATTGCGAATATGGATGGCAAGGTCAAGTATCACTAGATTATGCGATATGCATAAATTCTAAAAATGCACATAAATAATGAATGGACGCATTTTAGTAGAATAAACGTTTTATCCAATAAGAAGAAATGTGCAAAAAATACAATAGACACACATTTACCAGATTAATTCCTTCATGCACATCGAAAAATGCGCTATAACACAGGATAACTTGACCAGCAGTGGTCCGATCTCGTTCACAGCATCTATATGTTTTAATGGTCCTTCTGGAATGCCTGAGCAAAGTCTGTCGTTAAATTATTTTTGTATAATTCTGCATTCTTTAACCTCCGAAAGGAATGACTGCATTTATTGTGTTTTGTCTGAGACGCAAGTTATATATCATATAAGAAATTGATTATATTCAGTGGCTCTTCCTGGTTTTCTTAGTGATATTCAGTTCCAGTTTACCAGGAAGTCACGATAATGTTCTCTTTGACTCGTTGGATGCTTTATTTGATCATGTTTTGTGCATAAGTTTAATACCAGTCTTTGGATGGAATCATAGCTAGTGTTGTTTTAAGAATGTTAATTACGCAGTTGTTCAGTTGAAACCAATAATAATGATAAAAAAACTGGTTTTGAACACTGCAGGTTGGAGCTTGTGGGTTCAACAGTCGCATTTTGCCAAACGTATACCCCATCCGACTGTTGAAAGTCAACGAGGAAACCATGGAACTGATTCGGGACAAACACGGACTGTGCGTGCCTTGCCAACCTGGTGCGTTCACAGCTCAGAACACTTTGATTCAGATGTTTCCCAACAATATGTTCATGAAATAAGTTTTGCATCGTTTTAGATCTAATCTTTTTAAAAGAAGTCTTGAGATACAGTGGCCTCAAAGCTCATGTGGACACTTATCACATTTCATTGCGTTCTATGAAATGTCAAATTAAACGACGAATATTTTTTATTTAAATGGCATTTCACTGAATTCGTTTTGAAAAAGACACACAAGTAAAAGGTTATTGTAAGAGTTTTCAAGTTGAACAATGTAGAAAATAATCAATAGTAATTTTCCTCGCATAGGTTCGTTTTGTGCCCTTATCATAGGCTTCTCCTCTGTGGGTATTGACTTCTATTCACAGGAGAGCCTGGGCTGTTGGTGGGAAGAATTAATCAGGAAGATCCTCTGCGTCGGTTTGACGGGTACGCTAGTCAGGATGCCACCAGGAAGAAGATCGCCTACAATGTGTTCAAGAAAAACGACTCCGCATATCTGTCAGGTGCATCTGTAACACACTGCAAAGAAGTGCCAGTGCCTAAAAGTTTCGAACACTGAAAGTTAAACACTGTGGAAGGTGAAATGAAAAATAATAATGCGACTATAAATATATGCTAATATGCTGTGACCATTCAGTTCATGGCATGAATGGCAATTCTCTATATGTTATTAAACAGCATTTACAGACATCTCAAAACGGTAAATATTATGATGTATACAACAACAAAAAATATATATATATATATATATATGGTTACACTTTATTTTTATAGTCCACTTTAGACATTCTGCTAACTCTTAAGTAATCTGCTAGTTGACATGTACAGTTGTTACCAAAAATAAACTTTAGGGGGTTTTTTTGTAAATAATTAATACAAATCTAATTTCCGGGTCCAAAAAGTTCCAGTTAGTCACATCACTCCATAATACATTGTTCTAGAAGGTTCACAGGTCTATCCAAACGCTTTGTAGCATATTGAAGTCTGCTTCTTAGTCGAGAGATATTATTTTTCCTTAGTCCTCAAATGTTTTCTGGTTTAACACATTATAGGCTGCCAGTTGTGTCTCTGAGAACTTATAGGGTTAGGGATATTTAAACCTATGTGTATGTTGCACTACTTTATTTTGTTGGTACGGTGTCTCACAGGTGATGTTTTAGTTATGGATGAGCTTGGATACATGTACTTCCGGGACCGGAGTGGTGACACGTTTCGTTGGAAAGGTGAGAACGTGTCCACTACTGAAGTGGAGGGAACACTGAGCAGCCTGCTGGGACAAACTGACGTTGCAGTGTTTGGAGTAAATGTACCGGGTGAGATGGATAAAGCAATTTTTGTCCTAAAGTTCACTGGACCCATACGTTTATACTTCAGATATCCTCATATACTGTCTGTGTGTGTGTGTGTGTGTTTGTATAGGTGTGGAGGGAAAGGCTGGAATGGCTGCCATCGCTGACTCAACAGGAAACTTTAACTGTAATTCTTTCCTGAAAGAGATTCAGCAAGCTCTTCCTCCATACGCACGGCCAATATTTCTGCGCATCTCACCACGTGTAGATACGACAGGTGAGGAAACATCCCCAAGGCTTGTAATGAATGATATATTAAGCCTTATAAAGTATATACTGTAGTTTTGCAAGTGAGAAAATATTAAGCAACATTGTGAATATCTTAATGATTAATGGTTTTATTAAGCTTTTAAACCAGTTTTAGACAGATGTCAGACAGATCTCATAAAAATATTGGCAGAAATCTCTTCGTAACATTTCTATTATATTAAAATATTTTAGTAAATATTTATGTTAATAGCTACATATTATCACGTAAAATTATAAAACTTTTTTCAATATCATTGTGCATTGTGTTTATTATTTAAACTAGATTTCTACTGTATTTGTTTTTCCAATTATAGGGTCAATGTTTAAAAGTCATATTTAAATAAAAATATAATTACTCATTTTTAAAAATATATACAAAAATATTAAAATGATATCATTTTTATTAGAGCTGTCACAGTATCAGATTTGTACTATACTCTTCATTTCTATTTTTCCTGATATTTTTCCCCCTATTATGGGTTGTGAAAGGTTCATATTTTTTGGGAGTCCTAAACAAAAGGTTAACATGCATGCAAGGCGCAAAAACACTTTCATTTCTTTAATAATCATTTATTTTTACCTTATTTTGTTCAACCACTCCCAAATGATTCCTTCAATGATTATTTTTTTAAACCCCTTCCTGCGATTGGTTGATAAAGCAGTGTTTGTGAGCTTTTAGCGCTCCAAAAGCGTCAACATAAAAGGACTTAAAACGACATGTTTCAATGATTTTTTTTTTTTTTAAAGAGACAGCGTCAATGTTTTCATTCACTTACACACTGCTCATTTTCAAAAATTCATTATAGGGACACTTAAATGTAATAGTATAATTCTTATTTTAATCTACCTTACTACTATGGCCATTTGGTTAAAATCATGGTTGATCGAAATATTAGTATGCATGCTTTGAGCTGATTTCTTACTCTTTTTACTTTTCACAGGAACTTTCAAAATTCAGAAGACCAGACTGCAGAGGGAAGGATACGATCCACGTCTCACAACTGACCAGATCTACTTTCTGAACTCCAGAGCTGGCCGTTACGAGCTTGTGACCGAGGAGCTGTACAATACTTTAGAAGAAGGCGGAATATCCATTTGAGACGAAGGAGAGAGAGAAGGTAGTCTGAACCTACCTGGTCTTCAAACCTGCGATGGCAAACAGTGTTACCACAATGCAACAGAACCCACTCAGATTTGTTCTGCTAGTATTTAGACAGCTTTTACATCTTAGTTGAAATTTTAATAGTCTTGCTTTTAAACGTGTTTGGTAGCTTACTAGAACGCACAAGCTGTCTTTCACAATAAAGAACTGAATCTACGATATGCAATAGATGAGACGGTGAGAGAGAATTATTTTAATGTGTTATTCTGATTTGATGGCAGTGTACAGGTGACCAAATACACGTGCACTCCGAATTTAATTCCGTTTTCCGGGGGGGGGGGGGTTTAACACAACCAAAAGCCAGCAGTATGAAAAATGAAACTCCGTTGTCTGGTTTTGACACTATAGACTTAAACCACTACAATACTTTTGATGAGAAAGAGTGTATGTTTTAGAAAGCTGAAAGATACAAAGTGTCATTGTAAAGAGCCACAATAAAGTGCCTTGGATTTTACCTCCTCAAGCTTTACCCGTGTGTGACATGACAAGATCAAATGCCTGACTCTGATATGCGAACAAAGATGTTTTGAAAACTAAACCGTGTAATCGCATTAATTTACTACAGACTTCTGAATGATTAAAAAAAATAAATTGTCGTTTTACTGAAGACTCCTCTTTTCTGATTCTAATGTCCTGAAATGAAATATAATTACTATTTTTTTAATAATTTAAAATATTTCTGTATTTATGTCATTCTTACTATGGAAGTCACACATTTAGATTTTCACTACACTACAGTTTTGTTATTCTAACACTGACTCTTAGTTTTGGTTATATCACGAAAGAATTTAAGGGTCATATTTAAATGAAATATTCACTAATTATATTTAAATTAGTTCTGTCAAATGATTGATCACATATAGACTAAACGTTTTGGTTAATCTAACATTTGATTGTGCTGTTTATATTTATTTACGTATATATAAAACAAACACATGCATGTATACATGAAAAATATGTTTATATGTTATATATATATATAATATAAAATATGAAAATATAAATATATAAATGTAAATATTTTTCTAAATATTTACTAAATGAGTGTGCGTTTATATATAAATAACAAATATATATACTATATATATATATATTAGATGCAATTAAAATTTTTGTTCTTATTTGGTTATTTCACAATATCAGATATTCATTACACAGTTATTAACAAAATTAATCTTTTACCTTAATGAGTCGCACTGAAAATATGCTAATAACATTAAGTTGCTGCTACTTTTGAATAAGTATTATTTTGCGACTATTGAAAAGAAGTTATATTATAAATTAATGTCATTCGTACATATTCAACATATTGTCATGTGACCTACTGGCTTCACTTACTCTCAACTCTCCTCCTGTGGCCTCATGGGATAGTAAAGCGATCATTGCATGCACTCTTAAGTATCTCACCAGAAGTAGCAGGTCGTTTGGATATATTTTGCTGCTGTGAATTGATACATACTATTTCACATACTGTTTGTCCCTTACTAATCAGGTGCAGCCACCGTGTCCTCTTTTTCATCCCATTCTTTTTTTCTTTTTTTTTAAATGTATGGCAAGTAACAACCAGTGTTGAGGTGTAATACAGTCAGCTACTATGATATTTATATATCTTCTTCCCAATGTCAATATTGGTTTATCTCAAAACCCCATTTTCTCTGAAGTATAATCTAGCCAGTTTTGATGGTTTTGATCCACCTTGCTGTCCAGATCATCAGGTTCAAAATCTGAAACAGGTGGAACTGAAGTGTATTTCCATCCCAGCTCACCCTCACGCAACATGTGTAACATGAGAGGAAAGAAATGCTGAGAGGGACGCTCTTCTCATCAGTCTGTCTTAATAGAGATCCAGGCTGGCAGCACTTTCAAGGGGTGCTCCTTACAGGCGCTGCAGAAGTATGGGAATGCTCTCGAAGTGATGATGTCTGTGAAGGTGAAGAGAGGCGTTCTCTCTCGTGGGTCGTAGAAAGTCACCCTGGACCTGTTCATGTCCAATACGACCCTCACCACCTGCGGCTCCTTAGTCATAGTGAGCGGGGACCATGGGGCAGTACAGGCTTTATACTCTCCGTTTCGTAGCCTAATGGTCCAGAATCCCTCTGCAGGGGTCAACACGTGCTTTCCCTTGCGGCTGATGGATGCACTTGCGACTCCAATGACCCAGTAGGTGTTGTTTTTGACCTCCACGTCCCAGCTGTGTCGCCCAGAGCTGACGCCCTCGTAGCCCAGCACCTCTGCACCTATGTTGAAGCGCTCAGGGTTTTCTGGGAGTTTGAAGATCTGAGTGCAGCATTGTATTGTGGTCAGATCCTCTGACAGGAGGAAGCAGCTTGCTGCGGTGTTTGGATCAAGAGTCACTGGAGCTGCAGCAAAGGAAGAGTTTGAAAGGTAAATGCAAGAAAATGGTCTCTTTAAAGCAACTGTGTTTAGTTTTGTTTGTTTTATTTTTACCTTAAGGGTTACTCCACGCCAAAATGGCTTAAACATTAAATCCACATTTCCACCATTAGGGCAATAATTCAGAAGTTCCAATCAACTAGAGATTTTACAAATCTGCCCGGAAGAGGATGTGTGTCTATACCGTCCTTATGCAAGGTGAGGAGGAGAGTTTGAGTGGCCAGAGATCACAGCTGGAGAACTGCAGAGATTTGTGCAATCTTGGAGTCAGAAGAGCCTAAAATATATATCAAACAGCCCCTACATTGACACGTTGTTCAAATGGGTTTTAAGAAGAAAAAAAAATCCTGACTCATCCGAAAGCAATCTCCAGCATATTCATTTGTCAGACACGACTGGAACTTCAAATTACACTGGCTTCTATGATCAGATGAAACTCTAAAAAGCTCTCTGACATCAAACCCACTAGATGGGTTTGGTGCAAACAAGGATAAAAAGTAGCTGCCGCCCACGGTTAGATATACTGCTGAGTCTTTAATGTTGTGGGCCTATTTTTCTGCTGGAGATCCTGGATGTCTTGTTTAGATGTGTGACATGGATTCTATCAAATACCAACAGATGGAAAATCAAAACCTGACTGCTTCTCTAAATCTTAGAAATGGTTTCAAGGACAACATAAACAAACGTTACTGCGCATGCATGGCCCTAAAGTTCCAGGTAGGCATCCCAATAACAACAGCTAAATCCTTCTAGAGTAGATTATGTTTTAGTACTATTCTGAAGGATCTGGAGAGATTCTGGATGAAGGAATGGTCTCTGATCAGGTGTTCTCCAAACTCTTCAGGCTTTACAGAGCTGGGAAAAGGATGTTGCAATAATCAAATCATCAATAAATAATTTCTCTCGTAATAAGATTTTCCCCCTGCTTTCCATTGTTTTACGTCAGTCATAAATTAGACTTTTGTCAATTGTTTGAATGAAAGATTTGCAGATTTGTTTTTCCTCATATTTACCAAGGGTGCCAATATTACAGTTTTTCGCGATTGCTAAAGCACATTTCTTGAAACTATGCCTCATATTCTCACAACAGTAAACACAAATCCATAACATCTCACCCAATTTCCCCAACATCCTATTTTCAGGTCAAAATGAAGCTCTACAATCAAAACCATTCACTTTTGCTCTAAAACCAAACTTTGCCCTCAGACATCAAACACAAGCCCTCAAAAACACACACACTACAACATAGTTTTACACACTGGTGCAATTAATTTAAAACAATATTTCCAAAACAGTTATGTTGCTTATGCTTATGTCAGCGTTGATTGGTGTCTCTATTTCTCTCTGTTTGCCTTTGCTGTCTTTGTCTGACGATTAATGTGTCTACCCACTGAGTCTGTGACCGTGTCCACACCGTTTTGCTGCCGGCATCTCAGAAGCCATCCACCTTGTCTTCTTCTGTCCTGCCCGTCTGTCTGATCCATACGTGTTTACCTGCTAAACTATATTTCCTACTCAGAGTAACCCGAGACCTGTCGCTGGACAGAGGAGTCCGCCGCAGCAGGAGTTCGCTCTTTCTCCAGCCCTGTGGTGAGAAAGCAGAGCTTATCTTTTGCAAGCCAGAAATTCACAGGAGAGAATCCTTTCTTTGTTTTTTGATAATTTTTTGAGGATATTTCTGTTCTATTCCCTGCGCACAGAGTGCGGCAGGTTTTTGTTTAAAGACTGTTTCTGTGCGTTTCCCATTTTTCTATCCTGCATGCAGTGAGCGGCGGTTTTCGTTTTTTGCCCTTTTGGATCACCTGTCATCTTACCTGCATGCAGTGTGCAGCAGCATTTCTGTTCAGAGACTATGTAAATAAAGACATTTCATTTTCACCTGAGTATCCACCTGCACCTGACAGAATCGTCAGACCAACATCATGCAGTCTGAGGAGGAATCGCCTATGCGCGCGGCCGTGGAGTTCCAGGGAGTGATGCTGGGTCGCGGCCCGTCTTGCCGTCGACAACCTTTCAGCTCAGGTCAGAGAACTTTCTGCTCAGCTTCATCGCTTACGGGCTGGACTAGCAGAGGATCAGGGAAGGGCTAGAGCCCCTGAGCTTCGCATAAATAATCCCCCATATTTTTCAGGACAGTCTACTGAGTGTCGGGCATTTCTCACCCAGTGTGAGGTTATCTTCTCCTTACAGCCATCCACATACGCTGAGGATCGGGCGCGCCTATGTTCTGTCTCTGCTATGTCTTCCGTGTCTTCTGTTTCTGTGTTACAGGAAGATCCTGGTGATTTGTCAGGGGTCTGTGATGACTACTTGGATTTGCGAGAGGTTTTCAGCAGGTCCCGGGCCGCCTCCCTACCTCCTCACCATCCTTATGATTGCACCATTGATTTGGTACCTGGTAGTACGCCCCCGCGCGGTCGTCCATATTCTTTGTCGGTTCCTGAACGCCAAGCGCTGGAGACCTATTTGGCTGAGGCGCTTGCCACCGGTACTATCGTTCCGTCTACGTCTCCCGCTGGCGCTGGGTTTTTCTAAGTTAAGAAGAAGGATGGATCTTTGCATCCTTGTATAGATTATCGAGGTTTGAATGACATCACTGTTAAAAACAGGTATCCCTCACCCTTGATATCATCCGCCTTCGAAATCTTACAGGGCACAAAGATTTTCACTAAACTGATTTATTCGCAATTTTAGCCAGATTGCTGCCCCGCTCTCCGCACTTACGTCAACCAAGGTGGGCTTCATCTGGTCCAAGTCCGCTATGGACGCGTTTGAGTGGCTTAAGAAGGAATTCACCTCTGCTCCCATCCTTTCCACCCCAGATCCATCCAGGCCTTTCGTGGTAGAGGTGGATGCATCTGAGGTGGGTGTGTGGGCTATTCTTTCTCAACGCTTTCCTAGTGACGTTCTTGTACATCCCTGTGCCTTTTTTTCCCACCGGTTATCGCCCGCGGAGCGCAATTACGATGTTGGGAAGCTTCTGGCGGTGCGTCTCGCATTAGGCGAGTGGTGTCATTGGCTCGAGGGTACTAGTCATCCTTTTATTGTTTGGACGGATCACCTAAATTTGACCTATTTGGGATCGGCTAAGCATCTTAATGCCTGACAGGCCCGCTGGGCATTGTTTTTCGGACGTTTCGATTTCACAATTTCCTACCGCCCAGGCCATAAGAATATCAAACCAGACACTTTGTCCCGTCAGTTCGGCTCTTCAGAGAACAGCTCCTCTCCTGACACCATTCTGCCCAAGGGGCGCGTAGTAGGAGCTGTGGTCTGGGGAATCGAAAAACTTGTTAAGAGGGCCCGCGCATCCTGGGGTAAAAGGCACGCGTGCTTTTATTCGCCAGCATTTCTGGTGGCCTAAGCTCGATTTAGACATTCGTCGGTTCGTCAGTGCTTGTCTGGTCTGTGCCCAGTCTAAACCGGATAATACCCCTTCAGCCGGACTGCTCCGCCCCCTTCCTGTTCCTTTTCGTCCGTGGTCGCATATCGCGCTGGATTTTGTCACAGGGTTACCTCCGTCTAAGGGGGATTCCGTCATACCGTTCGCTCATCCAGGATTTCCACAGATCCAATCAGGAGGCGCTCCTCGGGGGAGGGGTACTGTCATGAGCCAGGTTTAATTTTGTTTTCTCTCTGTTGTTTTTTGGGGTTGTTTCTTTTTTCTCTCAGCTGCTGCTAGTTGCAATCAGCGCGCTCTGCGCGCCTCTCTACACACCTGTTTTCTGTCAGTGTTGATTGGCATCTCTATTTCTCTCTGTTTGCCTTTGCTGTCTTTGTCTGACGATTAATGTGTCTACCCACTGAGTCTGTGACTGTGTCCACACCGTTTCGCTGCCGTCATCTCAGAAGCCATCCACCTTGTCTT
>JAUCMU010000002.1:4265750-4279197 GCA_032275025.1 Enteromius treurensis | reverse complement strand
TCCGCCGTCCTCCCGGCTCGCCCCCCGGACAGTACGCCACACATGCTAAACTTTATCCTTCTTGATTATGAGGAAGCTCGAACTCTTGAAAATAAAGCCAGTTCAGCTTATGATACTGGTGCTCCCATCATACACCAGGGCTGTTTTCTGCTTTTGTTGAGCCCTTTAGTAACTTTAAAAGATTTGACAACCCTATTACTGAACTTGTGTAAAATATCTTAATATTTCTTCATTTCTTCATGAATGTTAAGTACACTGTAAAAACGGCTGTGATTTTAAAGGTAACAAACTGTAAATATTGCTACGGTAAAAACCTGTGAAATGACTAATGGTAAAATATACAGGAAAACTGTAAACCACCATTCCCTGAATCGTTGAAATTGATGGGTTTTTATACAGAGGTGGTCGAAGTACAGGTGTACTGTGACGCTTACACTGCAATGTAATCGAGAGAAAACAGATTTAAGAGACTCATTTTCACCAGTAAGAAAAAAGTGTTTTGAAGCTTAGGTTATTGTTTTGCAGAACGTTATATGACATGAGAATAAGTTAGGATAAACATTTGAAGGGAAAAAATATATTTTTTTTTTTCTCAAATCTTGTCTGTTGTAAACACTCCCAGAGGGCTTTACTTCACACTTGTACACACATTACTCATCATTGTTCATTACTGTAGTTACCTGAATATCAAATCCTTTCTTTTCCCCTCAGATGTTGTATATAAAAAATATTTGGACATTATCTAAACTATAGATAATAAATAGACTATAGACTATAAATTAGCTCCAGCAAGCTTGTTATCTAAACAATCAGCATTAACGTTAGATAACAATATTTAAGACCTACTTATTTTCAGTATATGGTTATGAATAAACATTCATATCTGTCTACTCGGATAGTTGATCCAAACAATGTAAAAAATGTATACCGTTGATAAACAATATAAACACAGACGTAGGGCTAAATGCGTAGCATATTAATAAAACTGGTAACATTACAGCAGCAGGGAATATGAGCGTTTTTTGACTTAGAGACACTGATGTTGATGTGTCTGCATTCATTTCAGTGGACTTAAATAGATCACCCTTTAGTGCTGTGTAACAAACTGACATTTTCTACCTAAATATGATTTTCAGTTAAACTTAGGAACTTACTTTATCAGTCGCGCGCCAGTTGTTTGGTTCACTGGAGACTCGCTCTGAACGGATCGTTTGAATCAGTGAGCTGTCGAATCGTGAACAGCTGCAATCGGATCATTCCAATTCGAGAATGAATTGTTTAGTGCGATTTGCGAACCGATTGAACAGGTTCATTAAAAATAATCAGTTTGTTAATGAATCGCTCGTCTGCGTCTCGCTCGGAGCACGTAATATACGAGTAACGATATGTTTTATGAAATGTAGTGAAGTATAAAGTACGGTCCTTTGCTTAGTAATGCAGTGAAGTAAAAGTAAAAGTTGCTAAAAATGAAACTACTCCAGTAAAGTACAGATACTTGAAAAATGCTTCAAGTACAGTAACGAATTACAACTAACTTACTTCGTTACTGTCAACCACGGCTTCCACCCAATGTATTTATCATCTGACAAGTTTTAGGAAATATCACGCTTCCCCATAACTTATACTACGAATGGAAAAACGTACTGGGTATCAAATTAAGCTGGGTCTATTTGCAAAATGTCTTCACTAGGTTAGATTTTTTTCAGACGTATCTACTTTTTATTGTTCTTGTTCATTTAAAAGTAGCCTACACTGTTAAGACTATTCCAGTTTAACCAGCAGGTTCCTTCTATATTTACATTACTGTTTTAAATGATCTATTTACATTAAATAATACACAATACATAATCTGCTCTAATCTACTTGTAGCTATTGTATTAAGAAACACATTAGTTGATACATTTTTTATTGTTGCATGAATGACTTAAACGTAATAAAATATTTATAATACAAACATTCCAGCAACATTCAAATAGAACAGAACAAGTAATAACAAGGTACAAAAAAGGACTTACAAGGTAAAAAAAAAAAATTGTCACTTAAGTAGTAACCCATCGTAGTCGTAGTAGTAGCAGTAGTTTTCAGAGCAGGGCCAGGATTAAGACAATTCTGAAACACATGAAAAACTTGATTAATGTCAGCTCTCTCTCTTCAGAACACCTCTTATAACTTTTTATGTGTTTGCATTTAGGTGTTTACACACATACCTTTAATAACTAAAAATTTGATTTAAAGATTTTTTCAACTTCATAAAACCCACACTTACTCAACTGGTTGTTTTCCACTCAAATTCTGAAAGCCTCTGCATAAACGTAGCCACGCGGGTATTAAAGCTTTGGGGTTTCCTTTGGACAGCTGAACCCGTCCTTCGGCTTGTACCTGATTTTGAGGTACATTTAGTCCCCTCAGGATTAATCCTCACAAAGAACCTAAAGAACAAGCAGATCGATTTTTAAACAAAATATCAATTTTGCAAGGCCTACAACTATGTCAGTCACTGAAATGAGGGGTTATAAGACGTTTGCTAATAGAAGTTGCAGGACAACATAAACAGAGACCCCATAACCTTATTTACCTAATCCTATTAAAAGGTAGGTAGGTGATTACCAATAGTAATCTAGTTTTGAAAGCATAAGATCCCACCCTCCCTGCATAATCCCTCTCCAAAGCCACGCCTCGACCAAAACACATGAACGTGCACAGGCAAACCAGAAGCTAACCAGAGACGTGATGATAGATGGCGTGGTGGAGGGCTGAATTATTTTATTACTCCTGCTGTCAGATTACTTGCGGTCACATTCACTGGCAAAAAAAAAGAAGGACAATTTTGAATTTTGGACAAAACTGGATTAATCTGGAAGAAGAAAGTCACATACACCTAGAATGCTTCAAAGGTGAGTAAAACAGAGGTTAATTTTCCTTTTTTGGTTGAACTAACGCTTTAAATATTTCTGATCCAAAAGAGATCAAAGTGAAATACCAAAAGAAAAGGGGTAAGACAAAGGTCCTCAACTTTCACCTCTGAATGAGCTCCAGGGTGGCGCTGGCTGACTCCTCGTACTCGATATTAAAAACGTAGAAGCACCCAAAGAACACAGACAATGCCGCTGCAAAGTCCACCTGGTCGTCTATAGAATGTGTTACTCTGCCCTCAATACTGACAAACCACTTGGATGAAGTCAGCAATGTCTCACCTGAAATATGAAGAATTACTATAAATATACGTCCATGTAAAAAAAAAAACTACCATTTGTAGTCTAGCAATGTCTTACCAAGCATGATGAGACGGGGCGTCGCTGGTAAGCTGATTTCATTTTCGATGGACGTCTTGGTAGAGTTTTCCTTGAAAGCGGAACATAAAAAACATTTTAACACTCAAGCTTTGTCAAAACCTCTTTGAAAAGAACTGTAATGTTTCATAGTTACTGACATCTGCTAAGATGAACACAGCGTTGTCCTTTTCCTTAAAGTATTTCATCATTAACAGGATGGCTGACATGGCAGTCCTGTTATTGTCGGTTGCATTGGCGTCGTCGATCTCACTCAGCATACTCTGGATCTCCCCGTTCCACTTCAGCCTCTGTCTGCCGAAGTAGTTCAGTATTCTCTTGGATTTGACTAGAAGAGTTTCGTTGAAGCGGCTTCTGATGTCAATCCCGGTCAGGATTTTGAAGTGCCTGCAGAGGCCCCTTTCGGTGAACAGGAACGGCCAGTGGCCCTCAATCTCACTGATGGTAGGAGGGGGGCACGAGTTGATCATGTGGCGCTGGTAAACATACGTCTGCTGCATTAAGTCGTCTACATTGGGCAACTCGGCAGCCTTTGGTCCTGCAGACTGGAAAATCTCAGCTGCAACCTTCCTCTTCATTTCAAGAGATTCTGCCGTCTCGCCTTCCGGGATGGAAGACGGCTGCCAGTTGATGCACCCATAACTGTCCACTTTACATCGGACTTTTGTCCTTATGTAGTTGTCCTGTTGTCCAGGTCTTTTCGCCGATGGTCTTCTGGGTCGACGAATCCTGTGTTCCATAACATCTCTATTCACATGTTCTACCCTAGTTTTTAGCTGTCTTTGTAAGCAACTGAAGCCATTTCCTAGTTGTTCTCCTTCCTCAGAAATGTCACCGAAAGTCAGGGGATATGCCGACACTATGTTTCGAGCCACTTCCCCACAAGCGGCTAAGTTTGGGTTCGGACAATGGGCTTGCATGGCTGCAACCACAATCCTCACAAACTCCCTTCTCGGTCCTGGTCGAGCTCTCTCTCCAGTGGACGTGGCCTGAGCGAGAGCTGCTGGCATGCGGTTCCAAGGGACCTGGAAAGTTCTGATCCAGCTGGACTTGATGAATGAAGGAATGAAGGACTGTTCAGGAAGGGACTCGTTTGATGATAATGGAGTGAGCGTCATCTCGTTAGATGTTCCATCCACTTGACCACTGGAAACTTCTTGGGGGGGAAACAAATCATAAAGAGATACAGACAATTGAAATATGGTGAAGGGCCAACAAGGTACCTAACCATCATTTATGAGTAAATCCCTGCATTGCTGCAATGAGTCTTATTCACTAACAAGTGCATGGATTCATATTAATAAAATTTTAATTCACAACACATCTCCATAGCTGAGGCCGATGCGATACGCATCTCGATGCTTAGCCAACGATACGATACATGAAAGATACATGAAGCAGCTAGCGATGCGATGCAATACAACCGTTACGATACAGTGCAAACCGATTTCAATTCGATCCAGCGTGATTCAATGCAGTATGATGCAATGAAACAAATATGCATGTATACAGGTATTGGGAGCCCTCGTTCTCTGTAACGCTGTAAAGCTAAATGTCTTTACAGATAAATAAAAAAAGGGGATTGCGTCGGTTATTGTCTTGGAGCGAGCAGTTCACACTCACCATATGAAAAAATAAAATGCACAAAAAAATAAAAAAAATACACCGGGTTTTACCAATGCAGATATGATAGAAACGATGCATCGCGATACAAATGCCAATTTGTATCCGATGCACACATTTTAAACCGATACATCGCATCGTTAACTTTTTAAGCCGATGCACCGAGCAAATCAGGGGATTTTCCCATCCCTAATGCATCTGTTTCAATGTCACATGTTCATTTCAATGTGTATGATTTGAATATGCTAAATGAGTGGCCATCTGCCCGTGGTTAGTTATTCTGCATAAAACACACTCAAAGCATCTCTTTATAAGGGGATTCGGCACAATCTCTCGTCTGATACATGTCACTTTCTGAAGACCTGTTCTTCACCATTTTTGTACAAAACCAGATTACGGACCTATTCTTGTATAAAATTCATTCAAAAAACATTCATAGCACCACCCAGAGAAAGCTTTTGTGTATTTATGGTTTCTGTAGTTCCTACATTTTTCCATGAATTGCAAATACATTTTTGTATCCAAGTTATTGTTGAATTATGATTTTGTTTGTGAAAATGTTTGTCACAAATTTGTGCATTCACATTGCTTTAATTGCTCTGAATTCTGAATACATTTGCTTAGCTCAAAACATCAGTGCGTAAATATCTCTATAAGCCTTGAAGAGAATACAGATGTGGCCCTTGGAAACTTGTGAAAAAGAAAGATCTTTTGCAACGTCACACAACGACACAGCTGGTATGTCTCAGTCAGTGATAGGAAAGGGGTTTTAAAAATGCAAATATCCAAGGACATGGCTTCTAATTCAATCAGAGCTCTATTTTCTTTCTGGCACAAAAGCAATAAGGGTTTTTGAATGAATAAACAATTTCAGTTAGGGTGAAAGAGCCATTTATTATTTCAGCAATATACAATATATATGCAATATATAGCATATACATTTACCTTTTCTTAATTAAAAATATAATCAAATTAGATTTATTGTCAAATCTGGTGATATGTTTAACGAACAAACTGATACAGGAGGCTGTGTTTACACTGTTAACTGTAAATTTACACATTTAAACAAGAAGATTCAATATCTGAAACTAGTAATAATATTCTCAAACTAATTCAATGATGAACACTTCTTTGTACTTCCACCCCAGTGAACAAGACCCATTTTAATTTCAGTCCAAAAGTCTGCACATGAACTTAAGATGCCGTTTTGTTTATAAACCAACATTTTAAGCTTGTCCACTTCTTCTAGAGGTGGTTGAGAATGCATTTGACCGGACTGCGTTCATGGCATAGACATTAATGTTGGAATACATTTGAAAAGCCACTACAGACAGGTCTCCTTCTACGTTTATATGCAAAATGCGTGAGCTTATTACACAATCTTGGATCACGTGCACCTGCCCACAGACCCTCCCCTGAAATCAAGAATGTGGTCGGAAGTGAACAAAAAAGACAGATCAAAACAGCCTGCTTGTGATCTGATCAACCAAAACACATCTTAACACCAGCTGTAAACTGTGTCTTACAGAACTCATTTGCAGGTCATTGGACATTTTTAGGAGTCAAATATTTGGTGGAAAAGAGGTGTTTTGAAAATGGGAATTAATTACTGGGGGGCAAAGGGTTATTGGCTGACCCACAAGTACAAGGGTACTGTTAAAAAAAGGCACTGTACAATGACTCCAGAAAAACCTAGTAACATCACCAGATAGAAATGAGTAATACTGCAAGTAATAGTGAATTTCTGAGCTATTACATTAGCATACCATGTTTGAGGTATAGTGCAAAGGCTTTAAAAAAGTGGGAACGTGAGTCGTCTGTTACGGAGAAGTTCATTAAGCCGATCCCTTATGATCTTCCAGTCCTGGGGTGTAGAGTTGGGAAATCTCCGGCGAACTGTTTCTTTAATTGCTTCCCGCAGGTTGTTTGGAAGTGCATTTTTTCCTCGGGAGCCATCAAAGTTAACAGCACCTGACCACTCCCTGTAAACGTCCTGTGGTACTAGATTTTTAAACAGAAGCACAGCAAAGCGCTCTGGCCTTGGTCTCCCATGTTTTCCAGCAGATTCTTGGTAGAGTTTTTTCTCTTTCTTCAAGGAAATTGGATTTAAACACATGTCAGGTAGAATCACCCCCTGATGACTCAAACGGTGAACAGGATGTTGGGAACTAGACGTTTTTGGAGAACCTGGCAGTTTCAAATCGAACGGGGACATCGCTGGAGAACAATAAGATGAAGTACTGGATGGAGCTGACGTTTGTTCAGATGAAATCACAGTTTGTGGGCTTTGGGTTTGGTCTGGCTGTGATGCTGAACCCCCTAAAAGAGCGTGATCAAGATCGGAATTCATTTTCTTGACTGACTGCTGGTACAAAACACAGGCCGCAGAGGATGAAGAGGCTGCAGACACGTCACCTGAAACAACATACAGCTTATGTTGTTCTAAATACAAACAAACCAAATTAATGGCTAGAAAAATTGGTTGAAAAATTGATTCCGTAGCTACATTTACATGCAACCAAGGCTGTGTCTACATTAATACATTTGAAAAACGCTCTGCCTACACTAGCATCTTCCAAAAGTTTAAAGGCTTACAGAAATGGGAATAGGCATGATACATTGTCATGCAATTCTTCTGGCAGGATCATTTTACCAACGTGTTCGGGTCGTACTTACTCACAACTGTATGTCTGATCTAAAATGCAAACCCCAATAAGAGCACATTTTCTGTTATCTTTGCAGGACTGTGATATGAATAGTTTACATGCATATCTGTAGCACTGAGGTGAACGTTTTCACAATCCACCCTACAACGTGAACACAGCAGGGGGTTATTTATCCTTGACAAAAAAGGCCAAAACGTAAAGAAAAACAAGCCCTTTCTAATGACAATGTTTTAGTGTGGACAAGGACCAATTAATCCATTAGCAACTCTACTGATGATCTTTTCAGACTGAAAACTCTTGCAAGATTTGTAAACACCTTAATGGATCAGATTAAGCTTGATCTTAAAGTGGTGGTGTAGACCAGATTTTCTGAACCAATCGAGAGGACGTGTAAACTTCGGACTAAAAATCAAACCTCAAAAGTACTGTGCATATGCAATGCCATAGAAATAGTGTAATGACCCACGATGCATGGAACCAGCTGTAGAATGAAGCATCATAAATTACAGTCATGTTATTCTAAAATTCTTTTTCCACTCAACGTCTAAGAAGCGGAGCAGAAAAACCTCCCATCAGTCCTCACTTTATGCTCCAATCCACAGATGGCTGTCCATGTAAATGTAGCTAGTGTCACTTTACATATATATGAAAATGACATCACGTTTTAATAAGCATAATTATTATAATCCTCTTCATATAACAATACCATCTCTTCATAGTCAATGCAGCCACAAACGTGACATTTCAAACTGAATACAGTTGTTTACAGCACACAAACATACGTTTTAAAGCCTTGTTTTGATTAGTTGGTCCTCCTTTGTTGCGTCCAAGAACACATCTTGACAGATTAGCATATACAATGCAAACATACTGGGGTCTTGGACCCAGTTAACTCCTTTATTTAGCACTGACCACTTATGATTGATCTTAATACCAGGTGTAAATTGGGTAGGATTTGGCGATTCAAAAAGCACAAAACTCCTTCATTATCACCTCAGAGACAACGACACCAATTCTGTGACAAAGACATTAGGCATGCACGTGCAATAAATACCTGTAAATCAAAAAAAATGTTTTCAAAGACCACATCTGTAGGTAAAAGCCTCTCAATTCGGTGAACGTGTGAGCCAGTTGTGCAAAAGGGGTAATAAATGTGATCAGCCCAATACTTTAAAATGAAGTGGAAGAAACAGCAACACCACACAGTGTGTAACTGGCACTTGTTTTTCAGCCATATGTTTGGTTCTTACCTCTTTGTTTGAATGTTTTCACAAGTTTTCGACACTGTATTGGCTCCAGGAAGTCCTGAAGGTCGGACACCTCTACTAGGGAAAGGTCCTCTGTCTTCTCCACACCCACCACTAACGAAAGGTGATTGACCACATTCTGAAGCTTGTTTAAGTCCAACTCTGGGAGAATCTTTTTGATTTCCTCTTGGACTGCGCCTGTAGAGATCACACAACAAGGGTTAGCTCATTTCCAGCTTAAAACAAATGCGATTCAAGGTTAATAATAACAACGTCACATTTAAACTATCGTTTTGGATTTATATATTTTCTCAGATGCACATGTTTTTTCCAATGTGTTGTGTGCACATCACCTGCCACTTGCAAGATTATTACATTTTAACGATGTATTACGTTATCCATTAGCTGTTTACAGGTTAATTAGTCACGTAAAATGCACGTATGGGATCCTGGAGCACAAAACCAGTCATAAGGGTCCATTTTTTTAAATTAAAATTTCTACATTTTTATTTCCATTGATATATGGATTGTTAGAATAGGACAAAAATTGGCTGAGATAAAACTATTTAACAAATCTACGATCTGAGGGTGTAAATAAATCAAAACACTGAGAAAATCACCTTTAGAACTGTGCAAATGAAGTTCTTAGCAATGCATATTATTAAAGCAAACATTAAGTTTTAATACATTTATGATGAATACCTTTCACACTCTGATTATCTTGGTCTTCCTCATTTATTCCAGAAGAGCAGTCTTCAAATGCCTCCTCCTTGATCATGATCATATCCGGTTCTTCTTCCAGCAAGTTTACTGGCTAAAGGATTGAAAATAAAACAGAACTGGTCATTCTGACGCTGTTTTTTAGAACTGTACACGCATAAAACAGCAGCATGTGAGACTTACCTCTCCAATGATGACTGGAGAGCCCAGATGTGTGTCCTCCTGCTCCCCAACATGTGTCTCCTCGTGTCTCCAGAGGTTCATGCACCATTCCTTACCGAAGACGTTGTCAATTGCGGGTCGATGTCCAGTGTCTATTGAACATGTGGACATTGGTGGCTAAATTATATTATCAGAGGTAACTTACACAAATATCAGTCCTTAAGCGCCACTTCAACATCAGTATATACCTGCACGTGACCATATGTGCATGTGTAAAAGACCTGAACAGTACCTGTAACGTTAAGTGCAGAATGGCTTGACAGAGCTTCTGTCCCGTTCATCTTCCCAGAGCTTCTCCGTGCAGACTTAAGTTCATTCTCCAGAAAATGGCATTTCTTCTTCAGAGATTCGTTTTCGCTTGAAAACCGTGTGATCTCAAATCGCAGAAAAGACGCGTTCTCCTCGAAAAGTTTGCTCATTTCCACGACAGCCGTTTTCGCTAACGTTTCCATTATGGATGTCAACTGTGCCTGAAACTCGGCGGTATTCATAATGTCCATCTTTTACGGGACACTTTAAAGACATGAACACTCGCCCTTTGACCCGGCAGCTTACTGATACTGTCTCAATACAGATGTTTATTTCTACCTCAAACAAACAATGGCGTTGCGGTGCCTTTGGTGTTTATGTAGACAGAAACAAAGCATAGCGTTTGGCAGAAAAGAATCATGGGATGAATTACCGTAAAGCACCGTGTACACGTGTCTTCAACAGTTCACGCGGACTGCCGTTATCTCGGTTTACTTGAGCAATGTTTGACTGCTCCTAAACAAAACCCTTTTTAAAAGCCACATGAAATGGATGAGACTGTGACGCATATCCGTGTAAAATGGCTTATCAAAAGCAGAAGTTGTGATTGGTTGCTCACTGTATTGTGAAAACTAGGCGGCCTTGCATGCGTGAGAAGAGATTTAAAGTATTATTATGTCAAAGTGTTATTAATTATATGTCCACCTCACTGACATGTTGAAAAAAAACCCAGCTGGTTTAGGCTGGAAGTAGCTGGTCGTTCCAGCTGGTCTCCCAGCCTTAACCAGCTAAGAGGCTGGAAATGTGGCCAAAACCCTAAAACCAGCCTATATAATTGGATCTATTGAAATCTATTCTACTTTTGGGTGACATGTTTTCTTACTGTGTCCTTGTTACACATTTTAATTCACCTTGCTATTATAATAACAATAAATGATGTATTTATAACCCTAACCAAATATGTGTGTAGTTAACTAATGTATAATTACACTGTAACAAGAACACCTTTGTAACAAAGAATTGTAATAAATTGGAGAAAAATTGAAGTGTGCTGTTTGGTTATCCTGTCCCAGACATGCTTTACAGAAGCAGTTATCTGATATGTACAGTTTAAACCACATCTAACTGGATGAAAATATAGTGAGGTCTTTATATATCAGAATACAATAAAAGTTTTAATGTTAATTTTATTCTGAAAGGCAGTTGCTTCAAATGAAGGATATTTCATGTCAAAAATGTACTACTTGTTTGTAATATATATATATATATATATATAAAATATACTGATACTAATAGTTTATTCAGAAAACTGTTAAGTAGATAAAAACCATGGCGCAATGTAAAATATTTCATATTTCAATTAAAAATGACATGTTACCAAGGTTAGGTGACACAAATAACAGCATAGTTTAAAAATAACAGGAAACTGCACACAAGAACACATTTCACAGTGTTTATGCCATAACACATTTTCTGTAATCAGTTATAATAGAAGACTGTTTAGTGTTGGTGAGCACATTTATTTATAGTCACTATATTGCACATGTAAACAAACAACCTTTGCGGTCAGCATTTTCTTGCACTCTTTTTCGCTTCTTTTAATTTTATTTTATAACGACAGATAAGAAGGACATTCTATAACGACCTAGTGAGAGGTTTTATACTAAAACTGTAAGGAGACACTATTCGGTAGCAGCGTATTTCCGTTTTAACATCGGTGTGTTCTAAGCGCAATTTTGAAGGCATAGCTTTTACCACAGAGCGAGCAGCTGTATGGCTTTTCTCCGGTGTGGCTTCGGAGGTGTACGTTAAGAGAAGATTTTTGAGAAAAGCTCTTTCCACACTCCATGCACGTGTACGGCCTCTCTCCAGAATGAGTGCGCTTGTGAGTTGTGAGATACGTTTTCTGAGCGAACCGTTTACCACAAACTGTACAGATATAAGGTTTTTCTCCGGAGTGTTTTCGCATGTGTCTTGTCATATGGCTTAAATACTCAAAGGTTTTCCCGCAGAACACACACTTGAATTTATTCTTTGATGTGAGTGTCTCATTGAAATTCAGGTTATTAGGAATAAACCCCACATTAGGGCTCAGGTCTGGCCCTGTTGTGATATCTTCGTGCGTAGCTCCATCACGAGCTTGTTCTTCAGCTGCTCTCTGGTGTACAGTCGAATGCTCTTGGTCATCTGAAGGTACCGTGTATGTGATAAAATCATCAGAGCTCTGGGTGACACATCTCTCATCACTGGTCATTGCAGGTCCTGCAACATCTTAATATGATATAAAAAAACAGAAAATTTGCTGTTAAAGGGTTTTTTTAACCCCAAAATGAAAATTCTGTCATTAATTATTCACCCTCATGTCATTCCAAACCTGTAAGACCTTTGTTTATCTTCATGAACACAAATTAAGATGTTTTTGATTAAATTAGAGAGCCATCTGACCCTCCATAGACAGCTCATCTATGTCATGGATGGCTTGAGGGTGAGTAAATTAACAGCTAATTAAATTTTTGGGTGAACTATTCCTTTAACACCAGCTGTTCTTAAACTCTCTCTCCACAAACCTCTCAAACTGCTACTTTCGTCTTCTTCGGTTTTATTTTTCTCAGTGCAACTGCCATTCTTCAGCATCTCCTCATTTATCATAATCACATCTGGTTCTTCATCCAGCAAATTTATTGGCTGCATTTATTGACAATACAGAAGGAGTTAGTAAGCTGTATTCCGATAATGTATTTAAAAGACGTAAGCAGCATGTGAGACAAACCTCGCCCTTGTTGACTGAAGAGTCTATGTGCGTGTCATCCTTCTGACCAGCATTTGACTCCTCATGTCTCCAGAGATTCAAGCACCATTCCTTACCAAAGACATTGTCAATGGTGGGCTGGCGTCCTGTGTTTATTAAACATGTGGGCATTAGTTAGGCTAAACCACACCCACCAAACCACATTCTCAACAAACAAAGCTTTTCACATCTCCCATTTGGACACGCAGTTCCATTTGAAAAGGCTTCAGCTGAGCTTTTTGTACCTCGGGCCAAAACTAATATTTAATTATATTTTAAAATATACAATAGAAGTCAAAATGCTACATTATTTCAACCTTGTCGCAATAATATATCATTCCACTTTGCCATGGCTTTCGATAAAATCATATAAACGTCTCATCAGATTGTAAAACATTAGTGTCCTGCCACTAATGTGTAATTGCATCAACCCAAAGAACAGATTCATAACTGCAAATGGTCATCTGTTAACATTCTCGGACAACTGGATGTCTGAAGTTCATAGAAACACATCACAACACACACAATTTCATTTATCAGTATTTGGCGCCAGGGGTGGAAGATTGTAGAGTTGTGACGTTCGCGAACGAACCGATTCTTTTGAACGGCTCATAAACATGAACGATGGGAGCCGAGTCGCGG
>JAUCMU010000002.1:4202517-4212880 GCA_032275025.1 Enteromius treurensis | reverse complement strand
TGTTAAAATGGTAAAAAGCACGTAACGTTATTATCAAAGTTATATTTAGCAAAGCAAACCGTCATAACTTAATCAATAAGGCAGACTTGAGGATGGGTATCTATGGTATCAAACCGGACCAGGATATAAGACTTGGTTATCTAACCGGATGTGCCTGGACCAAGATGGCCGACATGGATATCCATGTCTAATCCTCCAGGATGCAGCGATAACTACTTGGGCTCCAGTCTGCAATTTTGAATGCTGCATTGTTATTAAGTAGGCTAATTGGCCAGTATATTGCAGAATAAAATATCTTTAAATATGCTGAATTATCAACCCATTTCTTTCTTCATGTTAGCTTGTAGAAAACAAATATTTAAGTGCAATAAATACTTCAATAAGGTAACTGAACATCGACTCTTTTTTTATGAAATATTGTTATTTACAGTACATAGAAGGTTTGAAAAGGGTTAGCTCACCCAAAAGAGAAAATTCTGTCATTAATTACTCACCCTCGGGTCGTTCCAAACACATAACACCTTCGTTCAAGTTAAGATATTTTTGATGATATCAGAGAGCCATCAGACCCTCCATAGACACCAATACAACCGAAATGATCCCAGGTTCAAAAGCGTGGTGAAAACATAGGGGAAAAAGGACATGTGACATTTACTACAGTTTTGTGATGATAAGAGAATACTTTTTTGCGCAAAGAAAACAAAAGGCATTATAGAGAACATTACTGCCTAAGCGTACGCTTTCTTCTAGGTGCAAACAGCCGCAGATTACACACATGCACATGCTTTCACCCGGATGTAAACCAGGCTGATTACGTCAAATAGGTTAAAGCTTGCGTATAAGGTTCGTTGTGCATGGTGGTAGACGTCAGTCACAGGAGAAGAGTAAATTATGTTATTTTTGTTTTATTTTTCGCAAAAAAGTATTCTCGTAGCATTTCAAAAGTGAAGTTGAGCCACTGATGTCTCATGGATTGTTTCACCTGTGTTTTTGCTACGTGGGATCATTTCAGTTGTATTGCGGTCTATGGAGGGTCAGATGCCTCTCATCAAAAATATCTTAATTTGTGTTCCGAAGATGATCGGAGGTCTTATGGGTTTGGAACAACATGAGGGAGAGTAATTAATGACAGAATGTAATATTTTTGGTGAACTTACCCTTTAAATGTATGTTATTTCATATATTAATTAACGTCACATTAAATTACATTTGCTTAAAAGCACTAACTACATTTGTAAATCAAGTTATTTAATAAATTTAGCTGTATTAGCTGCCCACTGCTCCTGTGTGTGTGTACCAGTTTTTCTCTTCTGGTGGGGACTTAAACCTGAATACACAGAGACTCGTGGGGACCCAGGTCATGTTGAGGTCCCCATGGGCAAATAAGCTAATAAATCACACATACATTTTTTTAGAGAATCTAAAAATGCAGGAAGCCTCCTTTAAAGAGTAGGTTTAGGGTTGGTGTTTGGGGCGATAGAATGGGGTCTGTCCTGTATAAAAACCATTACGCCTATAAAGTCCCCACAAGGATAGATAACCAGACGTGTGTGTGTGTGTGTGCACTACTGTGGGTTAAATGCACAAATTCCGAGTATGGGTCATCATACTTGGCCACACGTCACTTCACTTCGAACTGACTCACATGTGATTCGATATCATAGCATATAGTACATTAGCCCTAAATGGTGTTAGGGTAATATCTAGCATCAGGGGGAATGGCTGCAGTGGAACCTGTGGTGTATGTTTGTCCATTAAGAAGGAAGTAGGGGTAATGAATTGTTGTAATCGCGCCAGGCATAGGGATGTGCGTCAAAGCCTGAACCGAGAGAGGAGGTGGCGGTGGCATCAAATTTGCATTCAAAGGGCAATTTGGAAAACTATAAGGTTGTGTCATGGCTAAACTGAACTGGTTTACTTGTTCTTGTGAGAACCCAGGTAAGTGTGGTGCAGTGTTAGTCTGTTGATATTTAACAGTGTCAAATGCTAGATGTGAAACACAAGAATCTTCTCGTAAAGTTGTTTGGGGAGCCAAGACTGAAGGCTGTGCAGGTCTTTGTAAGTCTGCTAAAGATCTCCTCTCGTGAGGATTTAATAAAGTTGCCCGTCTATTAGACAGATGAAGAGAATTTGCATGAGAGGTGGAAGGTGAAGGTGGAAAGTTTATGGCGTTCCAGTCTGCAGTATTACTTTCAACCATTCCCCAATGCCTCAGATCCACTTCTTGAGGAAGAGCGTAGTAAGGGGTTGGGTTTTCAACATGGCTGACAGAAGTTGTTTGGAAAAGGGGTTTCACACCATTACATTGCATTAGGGGTGAAAGAGATGGCCTAAAGATGTTGGAAAACATTTATTACCCACACATTTCAAGATTTGTAACAAATGCACTCAAAACCAATGAATTAGAGGCTGATTCTTTGATGCTTGAATTAAATTGTAAAAATGTCTCCTACCTCCTTTTAGCCATTTTATAAGCCACATCCATGTCAGCCTTTAAACTCTAGATGATTAAACAACAAACAAACATTTAGAAAGATACACAATGTCCAAATTAAATTAAACATTTCTCATATTCAGTTCTAGCACTTCTAATAATGTAAGTATCATGTTTCTAATGAATTTCTAATAAAATACATTTGTAAGGGGGCACAAACAGTTCTAACGCATTTAAGTCAGATGTAAAATATGATATTCTGATATGATACTGGATTGTAAAACGTTAATGTAAGACTAAAAAACTAAATGACAGTTTTAGCATTATAAAGAAAAGAAAAAGGTGATTTCACAGCAAGTTTTATTTAAAATAGATAGAATGGTAAAATGCGGACGTATCCTGGGAACAACAGGAGGGTTGACAGGTAATTATACATATCAAAATCCTACCTGTGGAACACTTGGTTTAGAGGACGTCCATAACTGCAAACTCTTGTGTTTCCGAGCAGCATCATTCTGTTGTTTTGTTGGGATCTCTGCTCCATGTGTGGATAGAGGAGGCTGTTCCACTTTGTTTACGAGAGTAACACCTGACTCCGTCACCCCAAAAATAATTTGCGGGTTTGAATTCTTATATGTCTTGAGAACCTTACTTGGTGCACTGTGATTCATGTCTTGCCATACAAGAACTTTAGAGGCATCATAAAGAAGGTGCTCGATTCCAAACCATGATACTTTGCTAATCATTTCTTTGCATGACCTCATAAAAAGAGCTTTTTCTTGAAGATATCTGCATGTGATGGACAGATGTTCTGCTTTCCCCACATCAAATGTCCCTTGCAACTGATCCGAAGGTGTTTCCACAAAAGTCATTATCACTTTGTTTATCTTTTCCAAGCTTTCCAAACTATCTCCAAAATTGATCATTGCAGACATGGGTACAGATAAAAAGAAGCTTTTTATGTCGTGGGCATTTCTGAGTGCAGCTTCAGCCTCAAGGAGCTCACGCTTGATTTTCAGATACATGTAATAAGATGCATCAGGAGCCATATGGAGCTGTTGGTGCAGGGAGGATACCGCACTGTAGTATTCCTGCAGTTTACTGTAGCCCTCTTGTGCCAAGGTCTTTTGAAAAGAAGCAAACAATGATGACTGCTGCTGAAATCCTACATCCCCTTTGTAGAGCTCTCCATAAAGAGAAGGGTCATACCACAGCAAACTCCTAAACGTGGGTTTACAGCTCAGAAAGTTGATTTTGTTTTCTACAAACTGCCAAGTTTCCATCATCATCTGCAACTCCAAGTAAGAATTCACAGCTTTATATTTCAGATCTATTTGGGCAGGTGGATGGTCCAAATATTGCTCCAAGATGAGACGCCTCGAGACGAAAGATTGGTTGAATGGCACTTGTTGATCTTGTTCAAAACTTGAGATGAAATGCTGCAACATACTTTTGCATTTAGACCACAGAGATCCAAGTTCAGTTAATGAGACTGTTTGGTCTGCCATTTTAAGAGTGTTCGAAATGTCTCTGATGCTGTATTTATTGTCCGTGAATGTACTGCTCACATTGCCATCGTCAACACTTTTAACAGTGTTCAAAGATTGATTCTCTTGACTCTGTCTTTCATATAAACTATTTAATTTCAAAGAGGGGTTTTGTTGTCCTGTTGTGTGCTTTCTTTGCATCTGTAATTGGGCATGAAGGCGGTTATTGATGGAGATTTCTGGGAAAACAGCATTCTGGTTATTCACCTGGGGCAAAGGATGAGGATCATTATCTTTAATGGTGTCTAAAGCACTGGTACTGTCAGGACTGACACTAGTGACAGAGCTCCTCCTTGATCTTTGCCTGCGGGATTGTTTGGTTTGAGAAGATCGTCGGCCTTGAATCTTAGATTCAACAGGCACTAGTAGGCAAACATCAGTTGCATGTTGAGCATGTTCACTTCGAAGAACCTTCCTAGCTTGAACAGGGGTTTCGGTGTATTCACTTGTATTGTCTTTTTTAACTGCTTCACCCCCATGAGGCATCAGGCAAGGAACATTCACCATACAATACTGGCTTTTTTCAAACAGCTGCTGTTTATGTGCAGTGCTGTCGAGCGTTATCCACATCACTGGTCTTTCTTTAAGATCTTCATTCACTGCTTCTTGTTTCTTGACAGTGGACTCAAATTTGGTCAAATAATCTCTTAGTTTAGAAATAAGTTGGGTTTCTGGTGAGTTTGCTTCATCGGTTTTCTTTTGATCTAGCCTTGACATATTACAGTTGTCTTTGATTGCCAGAGTACTAGGTGATTTTGTAGAACCGAGCAAACTGGTGTTGCTGCTCTTCTTTGTGCATTTTGAGGAGATCTCACATTGGACACTCAAACCAAAATCATCAACAGTAAGATCTACAACAGTATTTGATGTATATTTCAAAACCTCTGGACCATGCTGCTTTGAATCCTTTGTTGTGTCTTCAAATGCCTCAGAAACAGTACTCCAAGCACTGCTGACATTAGATGTGCTGGCAGAAATTGATTTCATTTTTGAGATATTTGCCGACATACATTGTGTTCCTTCAAGACACTGTACATTTAGAGTATTTTTTATATTTGCATTTTGCTCACTATATTTTATAGTGTCTGTCTCTGCATTATCATTGAAAGTATCCATCACGACATCAGGACTGTTATTTGCGTTGCATATTATCAAGGATGTTTGGCTTTGATTTGAGATGTTTTCAGATATCTTCACTTTTTCTGCTTTATCCACAATTACTGGAATTAGATTTGAAGTAAAATCTGTTGCTGCCCTCTCCGTGCAGACCGAATCACTTTTAATGTGTTCTTCTGTAGCATTTATTGGCTCCTCTATTGGTTTGGTCTCTGTAAGAGTGGAATTAGCCTCCTGAGAATCCTGAACATGTAATGATTGTCTGCCATCAGATGTGTGAGACACATTTCTTAAATTAAAGTCTGGGTCTTGATCTTCATGGTCTGTAATGACTATTTCAGACTGACTGTTTGAAGAGTCTGGTTTTGCTTTGATTTTTACTGTTTCATCTGTTGACTCAGTTGCTCTGCTGAGATTCCTCTTTGCTTTCCAGAAATGTGTCTTCTTGGCATATTTGCTCCTCTTTAGAGAGTGATGTGGTGATAGAACTGGGTGATGTTTTTTGAGACAAGCCTTTTTACAGTCTGGTCTGCTCAAGCTTTTGCATTTCACATACAGTTTAGATTTACTGTATCTCTGGGCTAGTAAATGTATTAGTTTTGCATTACAAGTTTCAGTCTCTCCGTATCCTTCACTTCTGCACAATTGTATAATTCTGGTGTTTCCTTCACTCAATTTCTTTTGAGGCCCTTTGAGTTTTGAAAATCGCTCAGAGAGAGGAAGCATTTCTGTAGTATGAGCAGATGTTTTGCTGGATTTTAAAGTAACTTTGATATGGACATCTTCCCAGAATCTCGTGTTTAGGTTTGTTTCAGCTTCACTGTGATCTTTGCTTTCATTTTTTAGCTTGGAAATGTCTGCTTGTCTGCTCATATCCTTGTCTGTACTTGAGGAGAAAACATGCTTTTGAATCATGCTTGGCAATAGATGATCAAATTGAATTCTTTTGTACAATTCCCAGTGTGTACTGCTGTCCTGCTTTACTGTTTCCACAGCAAGGTCTAGAGATGAGTCTTCACAGCATTTTATCCATCTAAATGTACCCATCTCTTGAACATCGCTGAAACTTTTCCCATCCTCCTTTTGTTTTACTGTCATTGGAGGACTTGGATCACAGGTGTCTGATGGTCCACAGCTAGAGACGTTAACACAGCTTGCAATATCCATGACTGTGTTATCCATGACATTGTTAGCATATGTAAGGCATGATCCAGTTCTGAGCTTTTTATGCAAATTATCATCTGGAGTAGACGGATTCTCCTTTAAGTCCTCTACTGCATTTCTGGAGAGCTCACTTTCATATTCTATGCTGTGTTTACGCTTAGCTTCATTAAAGGGACGCGTTAAAGGACTTGGGTGCTTGAAATCAAGATGTAGACTTTGTGCCTCAGTTTTCTCATCTGTGAGGTTGATGTTCAAAGATCTCAGCACCAATGATTGCTCTGAAAGTTCATCTGGAGACTGAACCAGACATCTATCAGGATGGTCCTGGTGAGTCTCTGGTGCTTGATCCTGTCCCTTTTCTTTTAAGGTTAGTGCACTAGATTTTGTGAAATGTAGATGACTGGAGTCATGAATGTAAGCTGTGCTGCATTTACCCATGTTATCTGATAAACTTGCAAAATTATGACTTTTTGGTTGGCACACATTTTGGTTGGACTGATTGTGCTTGCATGTCTCATCTTTTGTCTGTAGTATGTGATTTCCTTTGGGCTCTCTTTGGGAAAGGCTGGACTTCATCTTTGTCTCATTAACATTTTTAAAGATCAATCCCTTTTTATACTTCTGATAATAAACTTCATAAAAATGTATGCGGCCAGCTAATTCTTGCTTTTGTTCTGCTGAAATGTTTTCTTGTGACCATATTTTTTTATGCCTCTCTTCCTCATTCATTCTAAAGTAGGCAGCATATTTTTGGAATTTCATTTTGAATAGCTTCATTGAGGGCAATGTCAGTGTATGTGGACATTGGTCGATTTTTGAGGTTTCTTGTTGACTGTCCTTCTTTGTTCGCTCTTTTGAATCACATGTATTTCCAGCAAATCCATAATTGCCTTTTTGGTTTTTATCAGCTTGTTGGGATTTCTTAGAATCACATCCTGATTCAGTATATGCTACCATGGCCTCTGAGTAGTTGCTCTGTTGTTTTGCTTCTCGTCTAGATAGACGAGGATCCCTAACCAAGCGTGAAGAATACACTATGCTAGAAATTTTGTCCAGTGGACTTTGAGGTACTATTTCCCATGCATTGTCATTGCTTGTATTCTTTTTGTGATTACTCAGGAATAATTTCTTTCCCAGCAAACTTTGAGAGAAAGCAGCATGATCCATAACTGGGCCTGAACTGCTGGAATCTGTGTCCTCACTGGCAGCAATCCAGTGCTGCTTTGGGTTAAATGACTGAGTGTTTTGTATTTTGCTCTTTTGAAGTGGAGCTTCTACTTCTAGTTTCTGAGGTGTATAATCTGTCTCAAGGCAGCCCGGCATGCAAAAATGTTCGAACATAATGGGCGCAGTGCCTCCTTTTACTCTTCTCTCTACCATAGTACATGCCTTAAAATGATCTGTTGTATAAAATAAACAAGGACAGTTTTAATTAACAGTCTTGATGCTTTATAAACACTGAGATGTACATTTCTGCATACGAATTGTCAAAAGTGCTGTAGAAATAAACTTGACTTGGTAATGATGGGCATCAGTGTTGTGGGTAATGTATTACAAGTAACGAGAGTTACGTAATCAGATTAGTTTTTTTAAGTGACTAGTAAAGGAACACATTACTTTTTAATTTAGATTTGCTTTTTTAAATAAGTCCTTTTTCCTAACAGACAGCTCTCATGTTGCCTTATTGAGAGAAATTGTGAGTAAGTGCAGAGGTGTTTTGTAAACATGATGTTGCTGTAGTTCTGGACTAAATATGAATATGTGCTTACTCATCTCACTTGCACAAAAATAGATTGCATTTTACTGTTTTATTCTTTTGAGGAAGACAAACTCAGAACATTTACAAACATGCAATAATTAAATATGTTAAATAAAACAAATATAATGTATTTAAACCCATTTTATAAAACATTTATTTTGCTGCTTACCTTCAATGATCCAAATCAATCATACTAAGAAAAAAGTGGCACATTTGTGTTTCATTTTTGTTAATGCTGAATAGCGTTTCACTTTCTTCTCCTGCATTATATTCTTCATGTTATTTGTTTGAGTTGCACCCTCTACTGTACAGACATGAATTTACATTTCCTCATTCATTTCCCTTTTGGCGTGAAAGGGCTTTTATGTTTGAAAGAGAAGAACTTTTTTTATATTAAAAAACAAACATACAAGCAAGCCCTGTCCAGACTTAAAAATTAACTTAAAAGTAACTACCCAACACTGATGAGCATACATTTGAAGTCTCAATAAAAAGGTTTGTGTTTTATCTCACCATGCACTTGGCCAATAGGTATTGCTGAACCTGAGAGTTGTAGGTTTGTAGGCACAGTCAGAATGGCACCACTGGCAGGAACAAATGAAACTACAGCATACGGCAAACACTGCCTGGGTCTTTCAGTGAGTTCCTGCTTTTCGTTAAAGTCAAACAGAAAAACCTAGAAGGACAATGTTTTAATAAGACTCCTGTTGATTATCCAGTACATTTGATCAGATCATTTGATATTATGACATTAAATCAACTCACAGAGGAGCCCAGAACCTGCTGGTGAATAGTGTCTCGATGGGACGCTGCATCTTTACACATGTGACAGTCAAAGCCCACGGTGGGATCTGACGTTTTGTTCCAGTCCAAGCTTGGAGTGATTTTTTTCACCTTTCCATAAAGAACCTGAATCCACCAAATACAACAATGCTCACTATTTACTGTCATTTTCATTAATAAACGTTGTTCCACAATGCTTAGACTGTATAGGACGCAGTAAACATTCAACAAACCTTGAAAATTATGACTTTTGTCAAACTTAATACACTGGCATTAGATTTTAGAGCCACATCGACATGCCTAACGAGATAAACCCCATGTGATTGCTTTCCCAAGGCATACTGGACAGTGCTGCCAACCCGTAGACCATGCTGATAAATCTGTGCTGCCATTTGATCCGACGCAGCTAGAAAACAGAATCTTTCTTCCATTTCTCTCCCATGTCTTCCTTTGGCTCGCATCTCTGCCCTGAAGATGAGCAGTCAAAATAAGTACTGAACACATCACTATATTTCTCACAAAATATTCTTTTATAGGTGCTGTTGATTTTACTACATGTAACAACTCAAGTAATACATATATACAAATAAAACAAAACAAATAAGTTCAGAAATTAGGTTATGTGTAATAAAATGGAATGTAACAGGGAAAAAGTATTAAACGATTGTCTTTTGGTAATGACAGCTTTGAGATGTCTCCTGTAGGAGAAACTAGTATCTTGCATTACTCAGGTGTGATTTTGGCCCATTCTTCCACAAAGTCTTCAACCCTTGATGGTTCTAATATCAAGTCAACAGCACTTTTGAAATATGTTGAAGGGACAGATGGAGTGACGTCGTATGGAGAAACTATATCCTTCTATTAATTTCTTTCTCTTTATTAATTTTCATTTCATATTAATGTTTATTATAATCATACAACAAATCAGTATTTAACTCATTAAATTACATAATTATATTTCATATGTTTCAATTGTTTATTTAAGAAGTAATACCATCCACAGAAGTCTCTGTGGATTGAATCGATGTGTTTCAATCCAGGCCCGAGGTCAACAGAGCCTGGTTGCATGTGTGTTGTTACCTTTCCTCAGGTCGTGGTGCTCTGGAGAATCAACCATGACGTTTATGTATAAGATATTAAAGATTTTGCAAAATCCAGTTCTAGCCTGTGTTGTACTTCTTTTTGCATAGACTGCTGCTACTGATAAGACGTTTGGTTGAACTAGTTAGCCTTGAGCAGCAGACGCTCTTGCTATGTGTGTGTGTCTTTTTCTTCTGTAAAGTGCCCAGTTTGCTGGGGAGATCCATATTTGGTTCATCTGTTTGGGAGTCCTGGAGCCAGAATCATCATCTTCTTCACCTTGAATTATGCAGACGGATGTTTTAATATGTCTAGTTTTTGGACCAATTAGAATGTGACTTATGATTGACATAAATTAGTGAGCCTCTATTAGAATACATAAACTTATTGTCTGTAAGGTGTGGGTAGAGCGGCTACGATGAGATGAGAGAACTGAACTTGACTTCTGCTGATGACACTGCAAACTATTTTCTTCAGTAA
>JAUCMU010000002.1:4192270-4202417 GCA_032275025.1 Enteromius treurensis | reverse complement strand
AACTAGACATATTAAAACATCCGTCTGCATAATTCAAGGTGAAGAAGATGATGATTCTGGCTCCAGGACTCCCAAACGGATGAACCAAATATGGATCTCCTCAGCAAACTGGGCACTTTACAGAAGAAAAAGACACACACACATAGCAAGAGCGTCTGCTTCTCAGGGCTAACTAGCTCAACCAAATATCTTATCAGTAGCAGGTTGCACAGATTATGCAAAAAGAAGTACTGTACAGTCTCTAATTCCTTATACATAAACGCCACAGTTGATTCTCCAGAGCAGCACGACCTGAGGAAAGATAAAACAACATACAGGAAACCAGGCTTCGTTGAGCTTGGGTCTGGCTTGAAACACATCAATTCAATCCACAGAGACTTCTGTGGTTGGCATTACTTCTTAAATCAAACAGTTCAACATATGAAATATAATTAGGGCCTATGTAATTTAATGAGTTAAATACTGATTTGTTGTATGATTATAATAAACATTAATACGAAATGAAAATTAATACTGAGAAAGAAATTAATAGAAGGATATGGTTTCTCCAGTCTGTCATCTGGAACTGTACTGGAAAATGTAGCAACAGGCCAGCATGTCACTGAATGCAGCATTTTTATGTAGTTACCTTTTTTCTGAGAACTTTTTAAGGAGCTCCTCATTGTGCACTAAACAAACATCTTTCCAGATCCATGCATTTGCTCTGTCTGCTCTAGTGTCCAGCGTGGCATCTCTCAGTTTTGTATGAATGAGATTGTAGTCACGACTTTCCTCTGAACAACTTTCCAAAAGCACTGACCCAAAAGAAGTCAAAAAGCACTTTTTAAAACAGCTGATGAATTCAACAGTAGCTCTGGCTTACGACAGCACTATCATGACACAGTTTGGATGTTTAGTATGCCATCACAAATATTATTTTGTTGATTTGGATTTTGAAAAAATCTTGTAAAACCTTCTCCACAGGTGCGTTTCTTCCTGGGTATGGTGAAGTTCTTTAGTGCCAGGGTTCCTGTTACTGTTGACTGGTGTGATCTGGAGCCATCTAATGTCTCCTCACGCTGTCTTTTCTCCATACTTGTTTACAACTGATATGCACTCTGAAGAAAAAAAATCCTGCATTAATCTAACATGTAAAAGAGTTTGTATGTTTGTCTGATGATGATTTGCTCAGCAGATTTTCCCAAAATGAACATGAGACGTCACCTGCTTTATCAGTGCCAAGCAAACAGATAAAACCCAACCATAAAAACAATTTGCTCATACAGTTGTTTGTAACGATGTAAAGTACGGCCTTTACGATAATACTAATAATACTAATTCTCACCAAATGTCAAGGCAGCGAGAGCTTTACACTGCAAAAAATGCTTTTCTATCTAGAATTTTTAGATAATTGGGCTGGACAAAAAGACAAACAATCTTAAGTAATATTTTTTTGCAGGGCACTCTTGTCCAGATTGTAATTCTGCTGCAGTGCTTACATTCAGTAACTTATGATAACATTTTGTTAAATGTTTGTACAATTTACCATGTCACTGTATAACCATGAAACAACAGCTTTTTAAAATTTTTTATAAAAGCCTTTTAAATCACACTAATAAGATGCTATTTGATACAAGGTGTTAGAAATCTTTACTGAAAATAAAAAAAGGATATGGATCTTGGAAAAGTAATCACATTGCCACAGCAAATGTCGACACACAGCATAAAATATAAACGGCAACCCAGGTATTTTCACATGTATAAAAAAACATCCTTCGGAACTGGTCGGTTCAGTGTTACAAGATTCATGGTTTGGTCAATGTTGCTACAATTCAACATTGACAATCATATGACTTCTAATGAAAGATTTGGCTAAATCTGTATAATTAGTATTCATCTGTATCATTAGTAGTGTTGAAAGATATGCTGGTAACAGCGAAAACACAGCTATGTTTGCATGTGAAATGTTTATTTACAAGTTTAATCATGTCTACATCATGGCTACCGAGCAAACAAACAGGAATTAACACATTAAAAGACATAATCATTTTAACGTTTAAGATCAAACTTTTGGGTTCTTACCATCATGTGAAATGGCAGTTGAGCATGTATGACATTATCTAAGAGGTCTTAGCAGAGAACTGTGCAAAGTTTGTCACTTCAGTTTGAGGAACATCAAGTGAGACTTACCAAAAAGGAAATCGCTTGACCTCAAACGCTGAACAGCAAAGGCACAGGAAATTACCTAGTACTGTTACTAACACCAGGGGTTCTTCTTTAGCCCAACCACCAACGAGCCTTGAAAAATAAATCACCCACATAGACAAGAGATGAGAACATTTGGATCTTTTTGTTTTAAAACAATTATTTTTAAATGTTAGTATTATACTATTTGAGAATTTCAACTTGACATATATGTCAGGGGTTGTCACAGGGCTTCATATGAAAAAACAACGCTCATTAAAAAAAAAAAGTGTAGCCATCACATTTCTTTACAATGTATTAACATTCTAAATAACACTTCAATCGAATTTCTTTTTTTTTTTCTTGGTACAAAACTATTTAATTAGACTATTTCCAATGAATTATTGTGTGGTGTCTTGTTTTAGACTGAATCTCTTTGGATCATTTATGCAAGAGGGGAAATTAGTTTTACTTTGAAGGGGTGCATCAACTGACCATCATTCTCAGAAAGAGAAGCTTCTATTTTAGGAGTTTACACCCATCATCACACCCTCATGTGAAGCTGCTTCCTTTTTTGTTTTGTTTTTTTCCTTGCGAATGATTCTGATCTCTGACAAATGTTCTAAAAACACACATCCAATGCATGTTGTCCTGTAGAACAGCTGATAATAATTACTCGCAACTATGTGATTAAATCTTTCAGAAATAACCCGTTTTTCTGAAAGACCAGAGAGGACCGGGCAACTATCAGAAATCAAAATCAGCTGGGATAGCAGAGTTATTGAAGCACTAATTTAAAAACATTCCAGTTTTCTGTTCCAAAGGTATCATACCAAAATACAGTACCACCCAAAATTAGTTCTTAACTCGTTTTAATGTGGGAAAAGATATATTTAAGGAGTTGACCAAAAGACACATTTTAAACATAAAAAAATTGTACTTTATTAGATTGTCTGTGGAACTTTTACACACAAAAATTGGGTAACTGTAAATAAGCATCTCACATTTCAGCATGTACTTTGGTGAGGCTCTTCACCATGAGACGTCTACCTATTCAAGTTCTCACCCACCAGTTTAATAATTTGCCGTGTATAGACTGAGTATCAGCCATGGTGGATGGGCTGCTCCCTGGTTGCATGTCTGACATAGTTTTTGCAGCGTGTGCACCTGTTTTATGCCATCCTGCTCAAAGCACCCTTAACTGGAGAATTACGCCAGACTTGTGAGCAGAGAGCCTCCACACACACACAGACAACTGCACAAACACAAGTGTGCATGATTTACAGTTACGCAAAACTGCTTGCATTGAGAAAGGGCATCTTGTCATCAATCTCAAGACTGAAAAGCCTCGGGTTTGCTCTACTGTTTCCATTGTCATTCAACAAGCATGCAGCTAGGGTCCAGTTCAGCACCTTTATATATGTTCTCATATAGCACCATTTTTTAAATATATATATATATTTGAAGTTTGTCAGGACCCTACTGTTGGCATGCACAAATTTAAAACTTTGTATTTCATCAGATATGTATCCTACATATTTCAACCTTTTAAAAACATTACAAGGCAAATCAGGAATATTCATACCGTACCATACATGTTAAACAAAAACTAATACAGTACTCACGTGAAAAGAAAGTGCTACTAGACAAAACCATGTCTTTCTTGTTTTAGAGTCATATAATATTTGAAGGCTCTACAGGAGAACACACTACATTACATTATCTAAAGATACACCAAAACATTTTTTTGAATTTTGCCATCTTTTAAAATCATTTAACAAACACGGACACATCTTAATTCCAACCGCATATGGTCAACACAAAGATAAAAAGGAACAACTGAAGAAAGTTTGTGAACAACCTTTCTTTTTTCTTTTTTGAGAACGTCACATTACCCACACCACTATCAAGAACATATACAGAAGTGTATGCATCTCTGCTGTTATATTTGGATATTCCCCAAACTGAAACAGCTTTCAATTTTGCTTTGTGTTATTGTTCGTTTTATTCACGAGGTCACTTTGCCGCATTCAAAACCCCTTTCCCCCGGTTCTGTTGTCTTCTAACGTCATGCGTACAAAATGTTACATTTGGAGATCAAGGCAAACTACGTTGGAACGACAATTCGTAACACTAAAGTCAATCATTACAAACACTGTGTAATGATTTTAAGGCCTATGGGTTGAAAACTTCAGTACATGTTATGCTTAACAGTCCAATTTCATGAATTCAAGGGTTAAGAGTAACTCAGATATAGCTGCAATATAATCGCATTTTGAGATGGCCTTATAAATTGACATAGTTGTTTCCTCTAACACTAAAGGAAAATAGACATCAATCTTCCCCAAAAATTCCTTTAAAATTAAATATGTTGTTTCATCGGGGCGATAAATTGTGTACAATAGCAATATCTGTATACATAAAGCCAGAAAAACATCAAACGAACACTGCTCTCTTCTGGTCATGCATTGCACTTACACATACAACAAACATACTTCTACTCATTTCTTTGTTGGGAACAAACCTGTACTCAGATTTTTAAAGTGCACATGGTTCATTAATTTTCCACCAGCTGTACACACTTACTGCTTTTAGAGGACAACCAGTTGCTGCCATTCAAAGGTAACTACTTCTAAATGCCCTTCAACCTTCCTACCTTCTAAATACGGGAAACTATGACCCAAAGCTAATACATACTGCCTCCTCTAGCAGCCCTTATGGTAAGAAATTTGTGTGCAGACAATACAATACGATGCAATCACAGACCGAATACTATGTGTCAGTGATATGCTAATCAGACTCTTGAAATGACACATTGCAACCATATCTGATCAAAAAGAACCAAGAAGTGCACAGAGCAAACAGATGAATGCACTTCTGAAAGTCTGAGGTGTTCGTTTGGGAGCACGATTGTCACTCTTTTCATATGCGGTACAAATGAAGGTTCTCTTTGCAGTGGTAAAGCAAATGAAGCAGCTCAAAGTGCTGTTTGAATAAAGTGCTTCCTGTAGGAGGTGTCTGTTATAGATCAGCATCTTAACACTAACCCACAGAATGTACCCATAATTCAGTTATAGTCTTCTAAAACATAAATACTTTCTCCCTTTCACACACACACACAGAAAAAAGAAGTGCCGCAATGAATTGCTTTTCCCATCAACTAGACAGTAATTAAAGTACAAATAAAGAGAAGCCAACTCGAACCATACTTCGAAAATGAGTTGTGCTTTAACGAGAAAACAACTGCCTAGGTGCATCTATGTCCGTGCCTCGAAATGCTACAACCCCAGGAAAAAGGCAACTAGTTAATATATACTTTGTTTTCATAGCAATACACTACTGCTTAAGTTTTATTTGAATTAAGTTCAGTATGCAAAATGCATACTGTGCATAGTACACCCAATTTCAGTGTAGATTTTAAAACTGTATGCCAAAAAAACTTTCCAGCAATCCGATGAATTGGGTGTGAAGGACATCTGGGGATGCTCCAAATTGCTTGCTATTTTTCTTCAAACAGTATTTAAAAACCAATTATTACATCTTAGTTAAGACAGTAGAATATGTGTCTGATATTATGTAGTTTTACACAGCTGTTGTTTTGATAGGAATGACATCATGTCAAACGCATTTATATACTTTTAGGTCTGTGTAAATCCAGTATGACAATTATTTTGAACATTTCACGCAAGACCACATAACCCTGCAAACCAAGCTAAACTAAATTCTGTTATTTTAAAACGAGCACATTTGCTTGCTTTGCTTTTGCACAGTTCTCGTTTAAACCCTCTGACATGGAAAAATCAAATATTGCACACCTATCTCATCAGAGATTGATTTCACCAAAATCTATTATTTAAAGCCACTTTTAAAACCTAAAATGAAAAAAGCATGGCTAGACAATGTCATATATTTGATCCCTTAGGCTAACTTTTTGAGAAATGTTGGCATCAACAGGCAACCAGATGACACATATAGCCCACAACCAATCTAAAAAAATACCCAAATATAAATTTGTTACCCATTTTCAATGGGAAAGTGAGCAAGCAACATTGCTGAAAAAAAGTTGCCTGACAAAATTGCTCAAAAAGTTGTTCCAGGTACCACCAATCCTCCAGTTCAAGCAGCAGGTTAGGTTTAGGTTACATATTTTTTGTTTGTAATTAATTCTTCTAAATAATCTAAATAATAATGTACTTTTCTCATTTTAAACGGGGAACATAGTACTTGTGCGATGCCAAAACTTTGCAGTTCTCTTGATTATTGAGACAAAAAAAAAAAAAAAAAATATTGAAAAGCTTCACTTTGGACCATCGAAATTCTCTGCACTCGTGTGCAGTGCATCTCTGATATAAGTGCTGGTGACACTTGACACTTGATATTCCACTATGACATTCTAACTTTAAGTAACTTTGCAACTGCATGTCAACTAATTCTCTTTTATTTGCAGATACATGTCTACTAACTCTCAGCATAGACTGATGCACTCATGTCAGGTTGGAATTACAGTAATTCTGAGATGACAACAGCTTTCCATAGTGTCTGACTCCGAGGCAGCACCTAATTAACACCAAAAGGAACCTGGTGCCAGTCATGTGGTACAGCTGTCACTGTTAAAGCCATAACTCCCAGAACATTCAGGGTTGTAATAACTAATTCAGTAGCACATGAGGGCTTTGGTGTTGATAAAGTCGAAACATAAGTTAGACAGAGTATAATGTCACGTGTTGGCCAGAGGACACCTTTAGGTAAGGGGAAAGTAGAAGAAGTTGATGTACTTGCAAAGTTTCTTATTGTCAGTATGTTGTATGTTGTGGAACCATCAAAATAAATTGTTTAAAGGCTGGTGATATTCTGGGCAACTTTTTAAGTAATGTTGCCAGGCACCATTGGAAAATGTTGCCGCTAACGTGCAACCAGGTGATACACAGGGCCCACAACTGATCTAAAATTATCCATATAGAAATGTGTTCCCCATTCTCAATGGGATAGTGGCCAAGCAATGTTGCTCAAAAAAAGCCGCCCCATGAATCATCCGCCCTTAAAGAATTTTAAGTCTTCTTATATTCTACTGATATTCTAATGGTTGACACTTTGTTGCAAAGATACTTACTGTCAATTTCGCCTTTCAACGTTTATTAAGCAAAGTTGTACAAATTTCTATTTTTAAATCCATCAGGCCCTGGGTCTCACCTAGCTGCCAACTGATTAACCAATGAGTAACCAGCAATTAATATTGCTCAAAAAGTTGCTCCAAGTATTATCAACCTTAGTAGAATGTCTAAATTGGACTATCAAAATAAAGTGTTCCCAAAGTGCTTGATAAGAGCTTGATTATTTGATTCCCAGCAACCCATACACTTTAAGCCTGGGAAAAAGTAATGGATGCAATAGCCAAATCCTGATGCACGCTCTCTTTCTCTCTCACACACAAGCGCGTGCACACACACACACACACACACACAAACACGCACAGAAACCCCAGCAGAGCCGATTGGATTCTGACTAGATAGAAATCAACAGTAGTGGGGCTTCAACGGGACGGGCAACACGGTAAAGTGTACGGTGAGTACAGCAGGAGGCTAGAGGTACAACTAACACCAGAAGCATCGTCATCATCAGAAGCAGCAGCGTGCGTCAATCCTCCTGCTCCTCCGCGTCTGTCCGCTTTTCTTTATGACAGCTGAAGATGTGTCGCATCTCCTCCTCGTACCGCATGAAGTTCTCGCCGAAGCGGGCCCAAGCTTTCAGCGGGACGGTGATCGTGTTCCGGTAGGGCTGCCGGACCTCACTGATCTTCAGGAAAACGCCAAAGCGGTTCGAGCCCACATCGAAGTAAAAGCGCTTGTTGTCGACGCGGAACGACGCCGCCTCGGGCAGCTCGGGCGACGCGTCGTGGTTCCGCGCGCAGGGCTCGTCGTCGCCGTAGTCGTCGATTAACTGCGACAGGGCGTCTCTGAACTCGATCAGGCCCTGCGCCGGCAGCACGATGGTCTGCTCGATGCCCTGGCCGTAGTAGCCCATTCCCCCGTGTCCGCGGTTGACCGTCTGCCGGATGCGCAGGAACCGGCCGCGCTGGTTCTCCTTCAGGTCCAGGTAATACTTCCTATTGTCGCGTTCAATAAACTCGCTCTTCAGCACGCGATGCGTCTGCTCCTCGGACGCGGCCGAGCCGCTGGGGGACGCCGCCGAATCCGCTGTTCTCCGGCGGGGCTCTGGTGCGCGTCCCTGGCCGTTGCTCTGCGCCTCCGCCGGTGCCTGACATGATCCTCGGAGCCCGATGTGCGCGTAATAATCAATAAAGTCCCCCAGGCAGTAGCGCAAATCGGGCGCCATGGACATAGATAGCGTGAGCTTGCTCTTGCGGATGTTATCGTGCCGGCCTCGGCCGATCCACACCTCGGCGATCTTTAGGAAGCGTCCGCGGGTGCTCTGCTTCACGTCCAAATAGAAGCGCTTCTTCTGGATGTCCACTCGCTTGGACGCCAGCTCCTGTATGTCTGACGCTTTGCCGCTCGCATACTGCTGCGAGTATCCTGATGTCATCCTGCCTCTGCCTCTGTCCGTGCCCCTTCGGTGACTATCGGCCATAATCATTCACGGCGCTTCATCGCTTCGCTCAGTATTATTCCGCTGATCGAGCACCGGCGAGTCTCCTCGGCTGACCTGGAAACGGCAGAAGCGGCTCATCGACTTCCTTTGTCCTGATGAAAGGTCAAGCTAAGCGCGGAGGCGCGTACCGTATGCACCATGTTTTAAAAGCTCTTGTTTTTCGCCTCGCCATCCATCTGACACATATTCCTGAAGTGAGAGTGTGAGCGAGAGAGACACAGCGGATTTGCTGTAGTGCGAATGAACTCAATGACCCATCCCCCTTCCTCCAGCACACAGGCACAGCTCGCTTGCGTACTACAGTGCGTACTGCGCTGCGCACAGACAAGTATGCAGTATATCAGGACTCCAGAAACAGGACATACAGCTTCAGACAGAGAGTATGCTCGTGATCTGACTAAATGGCAACAAATCTGTGCCTGTGTCCCAATGTGCCCCAATGTGCATACCATCTATCCTAATTTCTATTATAGTAATTCAGGCCAGATAGGGGGGATTATATGCGCATAGGGATGCAGGATGCAACATAATCTGTTGACCCTGGAACAACACTTTGATGCAAAAATATAGCCGTGACCATATCTCTACACCTAAACCTAACCTTACCCATGAGTAATGACTAAAATCAGATATATAGTCGACTGACACTGCTGTACAAGCGCCAAATACTGATTATAAGCCTAAACAAAAAAACGGAACTGTTTCTTCAAATCTGATTAATCACAATGTTGTTCCAGGGTCAACAAAGATGTCGATCCTATGCAGAGACATTTTGCACTTGGTAAAATCAGGTTAGTGCAGGATGCACGACAGCATTGTTTTTTTGTTGTTGTCGTTGTTTTGTTGATCCTATATAATGTATTCAAATATATCATATTGCCAACTTATTTAAATATGCACATTTACATTTTAGTCTTTAGCAGGTGCTTTATCCAAAAGAAACTTACAAATGAAGGCAATAAAGCAATTAAAAACAACAAAAGAGCAACAACATGCAAGCATAGGCTGTATGACAAGTCTCCGTTAACATAACACAAAAACAAAGTGATTTTTGTTTGTTTGCTTTAAGAAATCAAGTAGATTGGAAGAGTTAATGAAAAGGCCCGTCAAAGTGATTTTGTGCTTTGGGATGGAACAATATGGCATCATTTATTTGCAAAATGCAAGCTTCTAGAGGGCACATAGAGCCAGAGGTGGTTTTGTTTGCAAACATTAATGCTTTGAATTTTATTAGAGCAGGGGCCGTTCTTCGTACGTCGCTAACTACATCCAAGATCAAATGACATATCCAAGATCAGATCATCGCGCTAACTATGAGCTCACTAATCCAGTTCTCTGAACGCACCTGTTGTTGATGATTAGTATAGCTGGATTG
>JAUCMU010000002.1:4171396-4182281 GCA_032275025.1 Enteromius treurensis | reverse complement strand
TGTTGTGTACCAACATTAACACAACATTTCCCCAAAATCATGTTTTATCGGAGATACAAGATTTATAACTTTGGGAGATTATACTGTCATTGATATGAACGGTACGGATACAGACGTCGCTACTGCAAGAGTTCATCTAAGTCTGCGGTCGCCTTGAGCCTTTTGAAAAGAGACAAGGCTTTACGAGCTAATCAAAGCTAATGATTGCAGTTACATACATCTTCCTAAACTCTATTTTAAACGTTAAAGCTATGAGTGATGCAACACCAAAATAAAACGATAAGACGCTGTCTATAGGCGGACATTAATCTGCACGCAAAGAAAATGAAATAAAAATAGTTCAGTAATGTGTTTAATGTCAAAATTATTATATTTCGTTTTGTTTTTTTATTAAGTTAATTTAGATAAATGTTTGGAGTATTTTTTTTGTTCGTTAAATATAAGTTTTTGTTTTTTTAAAGTAGGCTAACGACTAAGCGGCCATCAAAAGCAGTGAGCTGATCATAAACTATGTTTGATCACTTTAGCCTTCTCAAACCACCATGAATTGTCTAAAATTAAACTCTAGATATGCCCACTAAAACAGTTCAAATCTATAACAATGTTTACATGTTCAAAATGCGCTATAATAAAAAATGTTGGATGTGTTTGTGCGGAGAGGCTGAAGTACACTGAGGCAAATGCGCAATCACTTGCATTTTTTCAGAAACAAAATAGCTCAAATAAAAAATCTGTTTAAATGTCCATAATTACATAAATACATCATTCGGAACTGTAAAGAGTCAACAAAACGTTGTGATTTTATAGGCTAAATTGAAAAAAAAATTCTTAACCTGCTGCCTTCATTTTTAATGTTTGTTTGAAGAAATCTGTCATGGAACGTATAGGGAGACTTCAGATAGAAAAACTGACTTATTAGTAAATGTATCTCAGCTGTATCTATAACTGCGTGTCAGCGAGGATGCGCATCGTCTACGCCGGGCGTAGCTGCGCCTGGTCGTAGTTTTTGATGGTGCAACCGGTGTAAATATTGAGCGGAAAGCTGGACGTAACGTACGTCCAGTTGGTGCAACCGGCCCATTTTTCCTGAAGTCATTGCACATGCAGATAGGATTGAGATGAAATTCTTTCTTTCATGTTTGCTAATTCTGATCTCTAGTCTACCTAAAAAATAATAACTTTAAGGATTTACCTTAAAAATACTTCATAAAAGTTGGAGTAATTTTGATTTAGTTAACTGGCAATGCTTTGATTTTACTTAGCACCCAATTAAGCAATGCTGTGTTACTTGGAAATATATATGTTTAAATTATATAATAGATTTATGGTGATGTCATATCTACATTATTAGTAACGTGGTACTTGTCTAAACACAGAGACTTCAATACTTGTAGAAAATAAACTACAGGTGTAACAAAATCACAAGATGCTAAACCTAACAAGTCTGCAGTAATATGTGTTATATATACTTATGATCACAAGTCCAATAAATGTGTATGCGCTGTGCGTTGTGTAGTTTCTGATGGTGGTTCTAAATGTTGATCAGTATTAAGTGTGTGGTGTACCTCTGACGGTGTGTACAGGATTCCTGTCTGAAGTCAAGTGACCTAGTTCCTCAGAGCAGTGGAATGTATCTGGCCTCCTGGAATCAGGATAACCTGGATAAAGACACACAAGATCTCTTCAGCGATTCACCTGTGAAGGTATGATGTGTTCTTGCTAAGCTTTTAAAGAACAGGACTGATAAATAATTTACTCAAACACATAATTCAAAGAATAATACACTACTGTTCAAAGTTTGGAGTTAGTAGTTACTTCATGAACACAATGAATTGATCGAAAGTGACAGAGACATTTAAAAGGTTAGAAAAAAGTGATATTCAATATTAATTAGAGATATTCATCAAGAATCCTGAACAAAAAATCTTGTATCACAGTTTCCACAAAATATGAAACTGTTTTCAATATTAATAATGATGAGAAATGTAAAGTAAATCAGCATATTACAATGATTTCTGAAGGATCACGTGGCACTGAAGACATTATCTCAGGTATAAATGACACTTTACTATGTATTCAAATAGCAATTTTGGTAAATTTTACTGTATTTTTGATTAAATAAATGAAAAGAAAAACTTTTAATGGGAAGAAAAATGGAAAAAAGCTTTAGGGAAAAAAAGTGTTCCCTGCATCACTTTTTTTTTAACAGCAGTACTGCATACAGCAAATTATTTGATTATATTTAACAGACATTGGGCATATGAAAGAAATTGATATTTCTTGAGAAAATGTGAATTCTTTAATTATTAGAAAGATTTAGACTGTGTGTAAACTACTTAATCTTTATTATTATTGAGTACTATCTGAACACTATGGAAGTATGATTGTGACACATGATTTAACCGTTTTTGATGAATATGAGACCTTCAGATTTCTTCAGACCTTCACCTTCGCATAAATGATGTTAACAAGAAGATCTTTAAGCTGTAATCTGAAACCCGACCCTTGGTTTAGATGTAACCCTGTCTGCTAGAATGATTGGACATCAGACAGTCTTCCTGAAGTGATGAGCTCTGTGTGCTGCTTTAGTGCGAGCCAACTGTCTTTAACCTCTGCTTGACCTTTGACACAAGCTATAACCCGATACCTCCCCTTGTAAGCTCAAAGCCATTAAGGTCATGAGGTCATGACCTGTGTCACTGCACTTCACGTCTGATCTCCAGGAGGTGTGACAGTATGGAGTCGTCTTTATTGTCAAGATATGTTTCTAGTAATAAAAGAAAGAGTGAAATGGAATTATAAATATTACTGACACAATAAAATGATACTGCTTTTTTATAAAGACTAATATATTGTGGAATGTTGTATTTGCAGTTCAGGACTTTTCCAGTAAATTCCAGTCATTATTGTCTAGTGCGCATTTCTCTGACCTGTTAACATGGAGATTAATGGTGATAGAAGCTTGTTTGAAAAGGACGTCCATCATGGCTCTTTTGTCCTGCAGTGTAGATCAATATGAGATCATTAGGGCATCTCTAAACACACCCTCCGTCCTGATGTTCCCTTGTCCACAAATGATTTAGCATGAAGAGCAAACAGATTACAAAACAGGGAGATAAGAAGGGCCGGCTGGGAGGAAATGGAGTTTAAAGGGATGCAGAAATGGTTTAGAAGAATTGTGATAGAAGATAATCTGATGGTGGGCAGTATTGGGTTTTCTTGTGTTGATGCAGCTGTCTGCGTCATGTAAACCATTACATGCAAGAAATTCTCAGTGATGTGACTTTAAGCCAGCACTAGTTGGTTTTGAAGCGTCACTTTGTTGAACCCTCTGCACAATTGAAGGACTATGCCATGTGGATAAATGCAGTCATATTCAACAGGAATCAAAATAGTTAGTTTGGCTTCAGGAATACTTATGTTCAGGAATCGGATACTTGTTATTCAATTAAAATTTCAATTCCACCTATCAATTTCTGTGTGCACATATTTTTATTTTTAGATGGGAAAAAATGGACTGTTAAAATGTATTTGTCTTTGAATAATTTTTCAAGTTATTAATTAAAGAAAACACTGATTCTTCCAATAAATAAACAAATAAATCTAGTGAGTCATCAAATCATTTCATACTTAGTTTATTTCTGGTTGTCTAATATTTGTTTCTTCAGAACTGTAAGATAACTACAATCTGCATTTTAAAAAGTCTCAAAAAAGTCTTTAAAAAGTCTCCAAATTTGTGCAGCTCTGTTTACACACAAACAGCTCTTAATCAAGTCCAGTATTTATGTAGCCAACTGATTATTGTTCATGGTATTCAGCAGCAATTAAATTAAGAGTCACACGACCCCTCCTTCCACGGTTGGTACGAGCAGTCTGTGGCTATGTTTACATTAACAATTTCTGGTTCAATTGGACTGAATTCATTCCGGTTGGTGAATTTGAATGTTGTGTTAACGTGAATATTAACTGAAGTGATCAGATGGATATGCACTTTTTGTCACAAGCTTAAAAATGTGTTGTTGTTTTTTATGCGTACACTGCACAAATATAGTTTCTCAATGTGTGCACATAACTACTCTCCTACACTGTTTGTTTTATTTTAACAGCAGCATTAATATTTTTACATTTTTTTAATAAATATTCATAAGCCTCAGTACCATGCTGCTCATGCAGAAAAAGTTCCCTCCTTTCACTTAAAATCTGTCATCTGTGGATAAGAATTCGAAACAAGGACTGGTGGGAGGTTGTCCTGATTCACTTTACAGCTGCTGAGTGAAAGATGTCAAGTCAAGTCACTTTTGTTTATATAACGCTTTTAACAGTACATTATCAAGGAGGAGAACAGAGTGATGGTAATGTATACTGACGAGATTAAACCATTGATTTATCAAATGCAGAGACGGTCTCTGTAATCAAAACAACGATAATCACTAGAAATTAGGTGCACCCCAACTAAGCAAGCCAGTGGTGACAGAGGCAAGGAACCAAAACCCCATCCATGAGAGAATGGAGAAAGAAAAAAACTTGAGAGAAACCAGGCTTAGTTGGGGCCAGTTCTCCTCTGGCCGGACGCCCAGCACCTAATTTCCAGTTCGATATTAAGCACATCGTGCAAATTGTGCAAAGAACTTGCAGTGTGTGTGTGTTTTGTTCCGGTGATCTGTCCACAGGGCTCATCTAGGTGTTCTGGTTTCCGGTGAAGATCATCTCTTTGTGCTGGTACACCATCTGAGCTGGATATGGACTCAGAAACAGAATAAGAGAGAGACAGACTAATATTAGCGTAGATGCCATTCTATTTACGATGTAACGAGTACATTGTGTGTTAAGGGAAGTGTTCCCAGATCCGGCTGATCTAATTAATGCAGCTTAACAATCCTTTAACGGATTTGATTAATAAATGTGTATTAGTGTGTTAAGTGTAAGCCAGAGTAAAGAGAACTGTCTTTAATCTAGATATAAACTTACATAGTGTGCCTGCCAAATTTGTTTATTTTATTTTTTATACAGAAATCATGTTTTGATTATGTCTTTGATTATTGAGCTGCAAGTTTAGGGTCACTTAAATATTTTTCTATATTCCACTGTTTTTCCCTCAACTCTCCCATCCAGTGCGTGCACTTAATCGGCCTAGAACATGGCACCACTATGTTAGCATTTAGCTAAGCTCCATTCATTCCTTAGGATCCAAACAGGGATAAATTTAAAAGCCACCAAGCTAAGCACGTACAAGGTATTGTGCTGTCCTCATTACAGTGTGGGAACTGAAGCTATACAGCTAGCTAAACTCTTCTTCTGCAAATAATGGCTTGAGTCTTTGTAAGTTTTACTTTAGTGTCGTTTACTGTGACTCTCTTCATACATTTACAGAGACAGAGTGAAAACTGAAACAACATAAAATGACCATGAAATTATGTACTCACGACATTGCGTCTGTGGTGATTACAGTATGGATTGCATGCGATTGAGACAGATTACACACAAATGAAATTCTAGTGTGCTCTTGACAAGCTATAATTAAGTAAACAGGATATGAACTATAACACAACTTCCTGTACAAAATAAAAGTCTGTTACTCTTAACCTTTCAAAATAAAAGTGCACTCAAAGGATGCCTTAGAAGGCAGCACACTCCCCGCCTGATCTCTGTGAGGTCACTAACTATGACTTATACATATTAGTCTTTAACCAAAAGCAAAATAACCTCCGAAGCTGGTCTGAGAAAAGTCTTTGAGTGTCCCTGATTGGTTGTCCGTAACTCCACCTTTTGTACCTTACCGTCCTCTCCAGAGAACGCTTTCGTAATCACAGCCATAGGCCAGTCATTGCGGCCAGCTTGTCTGTCCTTGAGAAGCACAATGTCTCCTCCTTGCAAGTTCCGGTGTGACTTGTTCCATTTCCTGCGGTACTGCAAAGTTGGCAGGTACTCTTTTCTCCAGCGAGCCAAGAATCTATTGGTAAGGACCTGTACTTGTCTCCACTGTTTGGTGAGAAGATCTTTGTCTGTGAAGTCTCCCGTTATAGGTGGGACTCCAGCCTTCTGGTTTAACAGCATTGAAGGTGATAGGATGAATGGATCCTCAGGATCATTTGAAACTGGGATTAGTGGTCTTGCGTTCATGATGGCTGCCACTTCTGCCATTAATGTGCATAGAACATCATGTGTTAAATGAGTAGATTGTTCGTGAAGCATTGCATCCAGAATCCTTCTGGCTACTCCAATTAGTCGAACCTCCCATGTGTGAGGCGTAAGGGGGGTTGAATAACCATGAACACCCTTGTTGGCTTAGGTACCTCTGCACCGTGGTCTCAGAGTTGTTCTTGCTCATTCCAAGCTCCTTACACGCTCCTACAAAGTTTGTGCCACAGTCAGACATGACCTGTTTAGCCGCTCCTAAACTGCAAAGAAACGTCTCAGGGCATTGATACAGCTCGAAGAATCCTTTGAGTCGAAGACCTCAATATGCACTGCTCTAGAACTCATACAGCAAAACATAATAGCCCAGCACTTGCTCTCTGCTTGCCCTCCCTTTGTGCGCGTTGCGATGACAGACCAGGGTCCAAAAACATCTAACCCTACGTAAGTAAAAGGAGGGCAGGTTTGGAGACACACTGCAGGCAAGTCCGCCATGTATTGATTTTGCAGTTTGCCTCTGAGCTTACGGCAAGTTACACATTTATGTAAGACAGAGTTAATTTCCCACCTAAGAGCCAGAACCCTGCTGCCCTGAGAGCTCCCTCTGTGAGTTGACGACCGTGATGCTTGACCTGAGCATGATAATGCCTGACAAACAACAAGGAAACGTGATTGTCCTTTGGAAGGATTATTGGGTTTTTTACTCCATTATCCAGATTTGCATTTTTCAGTCAACCTCAGAGACAGATGAGATTGTTATGCAGGATTGGACTGAGGTGATGAAGATTGCTGCTTGGATGGACTGGTTAGTTAGATGACTTAAATTCCTTAGGGAATACTCTTTTCTGCACAGCGCCAATGATGATTTCTTTCGCTTGAGATAATTCTTCTGGAGAAGATCACACTTATGCCACCCTTTACACTTATCGGTGTGCTTGGAATGAATGTGAGACCTTGCATTGTGTATTAAGAATGCCATGGCTCGAATGAGAGAGCTCAAACTAGAGAATCTTTGAAAGCATTCTGCTTCGGGCCTTTCTCTCAGAATTCTGTTACATAGCTTCTCACTGGAGTACGGACATTCACGTCCAGCTCTGGTTCAACTAGATCAAAATGTTGAGCCTGCTCCGATTCATTAGGAGTGTTCATGAGAAAGTGAGGTCCTGTAAACCACGTTGTCTTTGCCAGTAGCGAGGCAGAAACAGACCTTGATGCGTGGTCTGCAGGATTATCCTCTGTGTGTACATAATGCCATTGTTGAGGCTTCGTAGTTTGACGAATGCACTGAACCCTGTTATGGACGTACACATAGAAGCGTCTCGATTCATTGTGGATGTAACCCAGAGCTACCTCGCTGTCGGTGTAGAATTTCGTGGAATCTAGCTTTAAGTCCAATTCATCTTTAACCATGTCTACCATTTCCACAGCTAGAACGGCTGCACGAAGCTCCAGTCTTGGAATCGTTGGTTAAGACAGAGGCACCTGCACTTCTCCATTCTCGTACAGTTCTCAGGTACGACACAGCACCAATAGCTTTGGTAGATGTATCAGAAAAAGTTATACGTGTACTGCTTCTGCTAAAGAAGTCGGCGTATATGTACATGGTTCATGAAGGTGTCTTAGGCTTTCTAGTGAGTCGTACCAGACTTTCCACCTGCCAATCTTATCTTTAGGGAGCGGCGTGTCCCAGTCCAACAGCTCAGCTGTGAGTTCTCTTAAAAGAGCTCTTCCCTGGATCGTAATTGGTGCCAAGAACCCCATTGGGTCGAAGATACTATTCGGAGAGGACACCACGACGGGTGAATGGCTTGAGGTCCTTCGCCACAGAAAAGGTGAACGTGTCACTTGTCACTTCCCACAGAAGACCTAAACTATGCTGAGTGGGCACAACTTCTCCACTAAGATCCATATTCCCCTCCACTGCTGCGCGGTCTTCCTGCAGGAAAACTTTCAAGACTTTTTGGCTATTAGAAGCAAACTTGTGGAGCTTGATATTTGATTTGGCAAATGAAGACCGCGTTCTACTGAGCAGATCAATGGCTTCAGCATCAGATGGGAGAGAGTGAAGTCCATCATCCACATAAATGTGGCGCTCCGAGCAGTGTGTTGTTAAGATCAGGCCCTGTGAGAAGCACATCATTGAGAGAAACTCCAGAACACTTAGAGCTCGAGTCGAATCCCACCCTGATTTGACTTGGCTTTCCAAATGTTGGAAGGAACCAGCATTCTTCGTTCTGTCCCAATGGTGGTGCTACCTATGCATAATCGTTCTCCAGAACAGGTCTAGCCGTTACACAAAAGGGCCATTGTGAGGTCCGTTAACTTGCTCCTTTACTTTATGTAGTCGTATTATATCTCTACCAAGCAACATGAGTATCTGAGCAGTAGGATCCACCTTTGGAATATGCTTAGCTTCTTAATAAGATGGGGATGGTGACAAGCTACATCTGGTGTTGTGATTTCCGACCGTTTATCGAGTATGTCTATGAGTGGAGGAAGTGGAACAGCAACTCCTCCTTCAAGAGACTCAACCAAGAACCCTTTGGCTCTTCGTCCAGATAATTCCACTGAGCCTGAACACGTTTTCCTTCTTTGAAGAGCTCAAAGAATGCAAACTTTACTAGCGACCTATTGCTTTGGTCGTCCAATATGGCGTAGGCTTTAATAGCTTTGCTTGGTTGGCCATTGGGGTAGACTTTGACTTAGCAAATCTTGGAACACGACCTGCCAGCTTGTCCCATGCCACAAACCTCTATGCAGCTTGAGTTGACAACTGCTTCACCGTTGCTGTGATCTTCTCCCTCCCCGCCATCATGAGGTAGAGTTGTAGCAGCTTGGACTTGAGGTGCTGGGCCAGGATGCATAGCAGTGTCATGTTGAGTGCTATCACATTCTACACATTTAACTGCATTTGAACAGTCTTTTTCCATATGAGCTGCAACATTTAAAACAGATACCTTTTTCTTTAAGATAGGCTTTTCTCTCTACTAGGCTCTTAGCCCTGAAGGTTCTGCACCGTTTAAGTGGGTGAGGCTTCCCATGAAGTGGGCATGTTTTGTTTGGATCACTATAGCTTTTCACAGGACCGCTGCTTGTGTATGTTGAAGCTACGTTTGTCTTGTGGAACGAAATGGGGTTGCTTGTGCTTTTAAGAAGGAATATTTCAGGCTTCATAGGTGTGCCACTAATACCTGGGACGGCGAAGCTAGGGTCATTTCTTCTCCGTGCTTCAGAACCTACGAATTTGCTAAAAAAGGCAAAGGGAGGAAACCGTCCTCCGTTCTCTTCCTTGTACCGTGAAACAAGTTGAAACCCATTTATCTTGGAGTCCATAAGGTAGCTTGGCCACGGTTGGTTCTATGCCACGTGCTGTGTCGGAAAAGAGCTGTAGGAAAAGAGCTGGGAGATATTCATCTTCCTTGGCACAGTGTACTTCCGTAAAAAAATCTACGAGTTCTCTAAGCTTTGTGTGTTCCTTGCCTGAAACTCTTGGGGCACTGTTCAGTTGATCGAAAAGAGACTTTTCGATTATCTCAGGTGCTCCGTAGCATTCTTGAAGACGTTCCCAGGCCTTTTTAAGAGCCATGGCTGGATTTGTTGCGTATGCTGACCGTAGGCATCTGACATGGTCACCGGATTCTTTACTAAGCCATTTTACTAATAAGTCCAGCTTCTCTGTAGCTGTGAGGTTCAGTCCTTGTGTCACAATAACATACGATGAGTGCCAGGCACAATAATGTTCAGGCTTGTCATTGCACTGGTATAAACTTGAACTAACCAGATCTTGTCGCACTAAATACTGCTCCAAGTGTCCAGCTGTTGGTGTGCTATGAGAGGCTGTCAACATATGATGTGGGAAAATAGGCTGTGTCAACTTTTTCGGAGTGGAATGGCACTCATTTGGAAAGCTTCGCTGACTGGATTCTACACGTGCAGTCTGATTTAATTTAATTTTAATTGCTGGTGTAACATAGACACAGTCATATTTGTCATTCATTGATGTATGGTGGTTGACGATATCAGCATATGATGTCCAACATCCTTGGTAAAAAGGGTTGTGAGGACTAACTGCAGGTTCCTTCTGAGTTGGTGGACTTATTTTCATTTGAGTATTAACATCTTCTTGAATTGTGCGGTCTGCATGAAGACCTTTTTTCTCTGTGTGTGAGTCGAAATAATATAATTACTCGTTCGCTCCATTTTATCTTCCTCTGATGGACCTGCTTCATCTAATAGCAAACTGCTTCTCATGGCACCCGCTGCTGCTTTGCGCATAACAAGCGCTTCTAACTCTCTTTTTACTTTTTGTATCTCTTTTTACTTTTTCTATTTTGACTTTAGCTTCTTGTTCGGCATATGCAAGGTGTGTTTTTGCTGCCTCAGCTTTGGCGCGTGCGCGTATTGCTGCGCTGGCAGAAGACATGGATGATCGGGAGCTTCCCCCGCTAGCCATTGAAGCCTTGTCACTTTTCCATCCATTTTACCACGATGTAACACCAGCTTTCCTCTGTCTTTTCACTGTGCTGTCCTCATTACAGTTTGTGGTGGGCCGTTATCGGCGTTAACGTGCTGCGATAACGCAAGACTCTTATTGCGCAATAAAAAATAAATAAATATCGCCGTTAATCTATTAACCCTCTGAGGCCGGCCGTCACGCCCGCGTGATTTATATATTTTTTTTCTTTTCAGTGTAAAAGACACTAATATAACTCTGTTGATTTTGGTCACACAAGTAAGTATTATATACCAT
>JAUCMU010000002.1:4145364-4171296 GCA_032275025.1 Enteromius treurensis | reverse complement strand
GCATGCATATCCATTATACTGTGCATGGACAGTAGAAAATAAAACTCTTAACTGGGACCCACTCTCTGCTCCGTTTCCCTTACCGGAAACTCCTCACCATTTCTACTAGTACATAACCGAACCCTTGAGTGTCCCATTCACTCGTACAATTAGGTCAACCAGAACCGGGAACACTTCCCATAAAACACAATGTACTTGTTACATATTAAGGGGAATGGTATCTATGCTAACATTAGTCTGTTCCTTTCTTATTCCAAGGTCACCGTAGTCACCTGTATCCAGTCCGTATCCAGATCAGATGGTGTACCAGCACAAAGAGATGATCTTCATCAGAGACCAAAACACCTAGATGAGCTCCGTGGACAGATCGCCGGATCCAGATGCACACACACACACACTAGTCCTTACACAATCTGACATTCGTTTAAAATTGAACTGGAAATTAGGTACTGGACGTCCGGCCAGAGGAGAACTGGACCCAACTAAGCCTGGTTCTCACAAGGTTGTTTTCTTCTCCATTCTCTCATGGATGGGGTTTTGGTTCCTTGCCGCTGTCTCCTCTGGCTTGCTTAGTTGGGGACACCTGCTTTCCAGTGATTATCGTCGTTTTAATTACAGAGACTGTCTCTGCATTTAATAAAAAAATAGTTTAAGTTTAAGTGATTGAATTATTTTCCAGGCCACACTGCTAATTACCACTTTTTCCATACAGCAGAAACGGAAAGTAGGCATATTAGTTCATAGGTTGTGTCTTGCTTCGTTTTAAGTAGTATAGTACCATTTTACTCTATATAAAGAAAAATCTATTTAAAGTAGTATATGGTAATATGATAATTTGCAATTCAGCCTATGTGTCTCTCTTAGTTCTTCCAGAGAGACAAATCTATTTGTCTGTCCTCCACTACTAAAGCACTGAAACTCCAAAGCATGGAAAATGAGAGAAATGTCTCGCTTTTGTAGATGTATTACAAAAGGTGTGCCATGGTCCCAACCTCGCCAGTGTCATAGTGACCACAGACTCCTTTGGAAGCAGAGTTGTTTGTGTCTGCTGTCACTGAGTATGTCTTTTGTAAGGATCCGTTTCTGCTCTGTATCTCTGATAGTGAAGATAGACTCTTGTCAGATCATGCTTTATAATTTTTTATTTGATTTTTTATCAAAAAATCAAACCTTATTTATTCATCCTATTTGTCTTTCGTACTTTTGTCCTTTCTCAGCTTATTTTAGTCTTATCCCTTGAATGTGCTACAAGCAGTGTCATCTAACAGTGCTGTGGGTTATAGTTTGATCACACAATCTGGGTCAGAATGACCTGTCTTTGCGTGTTTGTGTGTATGCACTGACAATTTTGTTGTACATGACAGTTTTGTTTAACCAACCCACTAAGCCAGGTTTCTAAAGGTGCTGCTTTCAGAGGTTGTTTTGAAGGCTGAATTCTTCAGGGAGTTTTGTTATGTGTGAGTTTCTGGGTTAAAATCCTGCAGAATGTGAACACTCAATGGGTACGGAAAGTATTCAGTCCCCTTTAAAGGTTTTTTTTAAACCATTGACTTAAAATCATTTCAGTAATTTTTTTTCCTGATTAATGTACACTCAGCACCCCATATTGACAGAAAAACACAGACTTGTTGACATTTTTGCAGATTTTTAAATAAAAGAAAAACTCATTCAGACCCTTTGCTGTGATATATTTAACTCAGGTGTTGTCCATTTCTGAACTGAGCCATTGGGGGAGAAGAGCCTTGGTGAGAGAGGTAAAGAAGAACCCAAAGATCACTGTGGCTGAGCTCCAGAGATGCATTTGGGAGATGGGAGAAAGTTGGAAAAAGTTGTAGAAAGTCAACCATCCACCAGTCGTGGCTTTATGGCAGAGTGGCCCGACGGAAGCCCCTCCTCAGTGCAGTACACATGAAAGCTTGCATGGAGTTTGCTTAAAAACACCTGAAGGACTCCAAAATGCTGAGAAATAAGATTCTCTGGTCTGATGAGACCAAGATAGAACTCTTTGGCTTTAATTCTAAGTGTTATGTGTAGAGAAAACCAGGCACTGCTCATCACCTGTCCAAAACCAAAAAATAGTGGTGGCAGCATCATGCTGTGGGGATGTTTTTCAGCTGCAGGGACAGGACGACTGGTTGCAATCGAGGGAAAGATGAATGCGGCCAAGTACAGGGATATCCTGGACCAAAACCTTCTCCAGAATGCTCAGGACCTCAGACTGGGCCGAAGGTTTACCTTCCAACAAGACAATGACCCTGAGCTAAAATAACGAAGGAGTGGCTTCACAACAACTCTGTAACTGTTCTTGAACGGCCCAGCCAGAGCCTTGACTTAAACCCAATTGAGCATCTCTAGAGAGACCTAAAAATGGCTGTACGCCAACGTTCACCATCCACCCTGACAGAACTGGAGAGGATCTGCTAGGAGGAAGGGCAGAGGATCCCCAAATACAGGTGTGAAAAACTTGTTGCATCTTTCCCAAAAAGACTCATGGCTGTATTTGATCAAAAGGGTGCTTCTACTAAAAACTGAGCAAAGGGTGTGAATACTTAACACCATGTCATATTTCAGTGTTTCTGATAATAAATCTGCAAAAATGTCTACAATTCTGTGTTTTACTATCAATATGGGGTGCTGTGTGTACATTAATGAGGACAAAAAATGAACTTAAATTATTTTAGCAAATGGCTGCAATATAACAAAGAATGAAAAATTTGAGGGGGTCTGAATACTTTGTGTACCCACTGTATATTTGGTAGACCTATATGAGGTGGTGGGCCAGCTGGACCAAAAAATGCCAGGGCCAATTTTTCATTCTAGTCCAGCCCTAATGTTTTGTGATTTAAACATATAATTTCCAGCTCCAGGGTCTTTACGGTGGTCTACTCAGCATCAGAATGCTTTCCACAGAGGATGGATAATTCACAGCGTGAGAAACAGGAATTAAAGGCCCTGAACAGCGATTGGATCCACTCTCCATTACCTGGGCCCAGCTATACACTGTAACTGCCCATTTGCTCTAATGAGGTTTGACAATTATGAGGTTAATAAAGAATAATTTTGACAGGGTTTATTGATATGGTTGGGAATTAAATGATTAACTATCTCATTAAAATTAAGAACCTTGAAGTGCAATTACTTGTGAAATGAATTGACCTTCACAAGTGAAAAGATGTATGTCCAGCAAAGAGGCCTGAGATGTCTAGAGTTTGCAACGGCTGCATTTAAACTGGTGTATTGGTTTGTGAATCATCTTTAAAACGTCGTCTAAAAAGTTCTTCTCCTCGTGCATCATACAAGTACCTCAAAATATACAGAGACTAATAACGTGAGATTTCTGATCTGACATGAGATCCTCAAAAAGGATTTGCTCCGAGCAGTTATCTCACCACCATAAAAACTTAACAAAAAAAAGGGTCACGCAGATTTTAATTCCAACTTCTAATTTACTGGTTGCTTAATCGTGTTTAGTACCAGGCCTAAAACCAAAAGAGCATTTATATGAAACTATAAACTGCATGATAATCAGCCAAGAACAGGAAAAAAAATGAGAATATAGCCAGGCTTCAAACTCAGGCCATGACATTCCCTTGCAGTGAGAAACCACTTGAGCTTAGACTTCCTTTCCATCAGCACCCCAGGCCCAGACCAAATCTGTGGGGTTTTTCCACATTTTTACAGTTTATTTTGAAGGGAAATCTGCTTTATGGGGTTAAATGTGGTAGAATGGAGCTGAAAGTATTGGTAAGTGAAAGCACTATGAAATTATCCAAAACATTTCATAAGCACACAAGGACGTGTTCGACTCTGTAAACAACTCACACTCAAATGCTGTGGAGTTTTGTGAGGTTTTATGTGGAAATGCAGGCCTGTTAATAACTCAGTGACTACAGTAACAATAAATATTTTTCCTAAAATCCAACATTTCCCTATAAGTGAGTAAACTGTATTTGTAATAGTTTTTCTTCGTGTGTTGATGATTTCCTGTTCATAATCTGACCGTGTTTTGATTGAGTACCACAAAACGAGGGTTATTGGGATTTTGATTGAATTTAGCTTTAACAGCTACAGTGTGTGAATTGATGCCTGAACAAGCCCATTTGACACGATATGAGATCTCCATTAATGATGGCTGGGCACTTTTAATGGCTTTCCCAGACACCCCATTAAACCGGGCTTATATCTGCGGGTCATTCATTGTGTGATAAGTGCTCTTTCTGCCGTCCTGAGTTTTTAACACACTTTTAAAAAATACAGCTGAGCATAAATCTCTTTCTATTGATTTTTAGTCTCTCACTTTATCTTTTTTTCTGCCCGTGGCTGTGTGATGCCCCTCATTTAATCTCACAGTCTTTATTGTTTGATCGATCCGATGTTAGCTGGCCATATAAGCACTCAATAATCAGAGCTGTTTCCTCCATTATCAGACAACCCCTCCCCTGCAAAAGTTCCTCATTTGAGTCGTTTTTATATTAGATTCATAACGTCATTCATAATTACATATGGTTATCACATACTAAATCAAACATTCGCATTTGTTACACCACGCAATATTCGTGTTACACCAGTAGGTGGCGACAAGTGACAGTCTTTATAAGTGCATCAGTGAATCAATCGATTTCATTTCATTCAGGTTCACTTAACGGATTAATAAAAAAAAACGCTAATTCATTCAGAAACCGTAGTTATTGTTGATGCTTGGATATGATCGATTCTGTTTGGAGGAACAAATACAGACAAAATAACAGCTGGTTTTGGTCTAAAATGAACATTACCTAATATTTACCTACTATTTCTACAAACACACATATAACACTAGCATGCATACTGATTTCAATAAACTTCATAAAACAGTCGTGTAATATTGCGATCTGGCACAATAGTAATGCGTTTTTTTAATTGTATGTACGAAATGCAATACAAAATGTATGTCAAATCTATTTTTAACGTGCCTTCATTTGCACATCTCGCTCTGCTAACTAACTCTGTAGTGCCACCTGTTTTGTGAGAGAATTTATTATTACATGCACGGGTACTACTGAAAAATGACAACGGGTTTGCGAAAGTGTCAATGAACTGTGAACTTGGTGTGAAATTGAATCTTAAAACAATACTTCAGTTTCCAGGGCCCCTTCAGAGGGCGTCTTTATTTAAAGAGCTCAGATCGTAGATTGGTCTGTGTCCATTATCAGCTTTCATTAATGAAGTGCTCTTAAGCGAGGTCAGTGTGCACACTGCAGTTAACAGCCACTCTGCAGCTCGGCTGTAATTGAAGTAACATATGAACGGGGTCTATTAAAAAGAAAGCCCTTATCAAAGCAGTATTCAAGGATTTATGAATTGTAAATGCTGTCGCACAGTAGTTAGGCTAGTCAAAAAGTCACAGTAAAAGGAAAGAAATATACATCGAACAGCACTTTATCCATAAACACAGAGTAAATACAATAGCCTATGTGGTAACTGTTTTAATGCAGCCCCCTTAAAAATGAACAAGGTTTAGTATCTGCGGGATATGCATTAGAAACCTTCATAAAGGCTTTTATGCTGCGACTCGGGCATTGTGTTTACTTGAACATTTGCTTGACATTTGAAAGGCTCGGTGTATTAACTCTCCTCTTTTCATGCATCATGCAGCTGTCATTATTTGAAACGATGTAAAACGCGGGCAGACATTTTGCAGGAAATTACAGCCTGCGCACAAGATGCTTGTCGACACAAATAGGAGCCTTTGAAATGAGAAACTAATGGGTTATGCTGATGTTCTTGAATTAAGTGGCAAACAGTCCAGACCGGTTAAACAGAGGCCTGTTCATCAGCGAAGCTGTTATCAGACAAGCTCTAGGGTTTACAGAGGACTCGTCCGTGTCTTATCGCTTTATACAGGAATATATCAGACCACAGCTGTTGCGAGGCGAGGACATTAAGGGAAACTTCCCTCCTGATGTGCCCTCCAAAATAAGATTTCCTTGATAAAATGGAGAGTGCTTTTGTTCACATATCAGTAGATTTTATTTTCAGTCATGGCGATAAAAAATACTACTAGACCCTGCGTCACCTCTGAGGATTCAATATGATATTTATGATGTAAAAGGATACAGGGCAGTTAAGAAGCTACATATTAAGTTGTACTGCACCGTTTGTTTTAAAGACTTAAATGTGGCTTTTTAAGAAGAGGTGTCCATTTTTTTTTCTAACAATACAAAAAAAAAAAAAAAATACAAAATTGATAAAACCCCATAAACTTACATTATATTTATTTATTTACTGGTTCTTGAAAAACTTTGTAATCATTTATAATAAAGATATTCTATATAATTGTCTACAATTATAAAATATAATCATATTTAAATTTTAGTTTCAATAATATTTGTATTATTGTATCATAAAATTGTGTAAAAACGCGTAATATATGTATGTATTATTTAATAAATTATATGTTTTCTGTTATTTATTATCTGTTACATAATCTAAGATCATGTAAAATGTATTAAATAATTTGTAGCTGTGTGTGTGTATATATATATGAAACATATATGCATTATATATTATACATTTGTATTTTGCAAAATTGATGTAACAATATTTGAATATATAATAAATGATAAATAAATCATTAATATAATTTATATATATTCTTTTTACTCTTTTATATAAAACACTGGTTTAAAATTGTTCAATTTGCATTATATATTGCATATTTATTTACATTATGTTGTAAAATTCTGTCATCCCAATGCCCCAAACTGTTGTTCAAACAGGAAAGTTCAGGCATTCAGAACAGAAGTTCAAACTGTGGAGACACACATACTTCATTTCCCAAAAGCGCGGTTAAAGTGCTTTTACAGAGGCACACACGCATTTATCCAGTGCCACTAAATCCCTGCATCAACTCTAAATCCCCCCCTGATGCGACAACACAGAGACAAGCCGGTATTCAGTTCCAGCTCTGTACACACACAGCCCTGCTCAGGTCATTCCTCAATATGCCAAACAACGGCGTGTTCACAGACCACAGAGTGAGAGACATTACAGCTAACTAATGAGCCTCCATTTATTCTGCCTGCCAAAGCCCAAGATAAAAATACACTCTTATACAGAATAGAGTCTAATAGAGCAGCACAATCTGAGTCTGAGGCCCGACCTGATATACTGCCTCTGGAAAAGCACTAAAGGGGAGAACACGAGAAAGATGTATTATGAAGAATAGAGGCACCATAACTCAAATTGTGATGAGATGTGATTTGTAAATGGTAAATTTGAAAAACAAATTTGCTTACCTTTGTGAATTTAACAATATTTATACACAGCGATTGTATGGAGTTTTGTGTGCTTTTTTACGACTCTGAAGCCCCCTGTAGGCCTTAGTTGGATTAGTGCCATATTTAATTTTTGACAGGAATTAAAACAAAGCTATGAGAGTACAGTGCATCCAGAGAATTGTAGTGTTGTTTTACAATATATTGACTTTTCAGTGAACAAAATCTTTTATTAATATGACATATAACCAACCTGCCTACAGTTAAATGAGTGGAAGTTACTACAGTATAATTACAGTGGATAGCTGTACATGTGCATTTGTTGATGCTGCAAAGCAATAAACCACGTTAAAAAATAAATATGACCTCACGTTGTGTTAACCACGTTTACACACTGCCTCCGAAACTTTCGTCTTTCATTATATATATTATATATATAACGGATGATGTTAGGTCGTATTCCTTTTTCAATGTGTTTAAAAATTAAAATTTTTCACTCTTTGTTATATTGCAGCCATTTGCTAAAATAATTTAAGTTCATTTTTTTCCCCTGAATAATGTACACACAGCCCCCCATATTGACAGAAAAACACAGAATTGTTGAGATTTTTGCAAATTTATTAAAAAAGAAAAACTGAAGTATCACATCTCCCGCCTGCATCTCTGGAGCTCAGCCACAGTGATCTTTGGGTTCTTCTTTACCTCTCTCACCAAGGCTCTTCTCCCCCGACAGCTCAGTTTGGCCGGACGGCCAGTTCTAGGAAGGGTTCTGGTCGTCCCAAACATCTTCCATTTAAGGATTATGGAGGCCACTGTGCTCTTAGGAACCTTAAATGCAGCAGAATGTAGGACCATGTGATATTTCAGTTTTCTTTTTCTGTCAATATGGGGTGCTGTGTAAACATTAAAAAGGAAAAAATGAACTTAAATGATTTTAGCAAATGACTGCAATATTACAAAGAGTGAACAATTTAAGGGGGTCTGAATATTTTCCGTACCCACTGTATATCAATTCAGCAACACTTTAGTATAAGGACGCATTACTGAAGTAAAATGATGTACTTTAACAGTTAAGTGTTGTGTTCTTTAGATCGGCTCTCACATCAGGAAGCAGGTGACAGAGCTGGGCTACAGCTGCACTGGTCTGGTCAGTAAAGCAGGAGCGCTGCAATGCAGTCCAAACGACTCCTACACCAAGAAAGAGCTCATCGACAGTGCTCGGAAAGTCTCAGAGAAGGTTCACAGTAGTTCTTCTCTTATTGGATATATGGCTGTCATTTCAGTCTTCGTCAGACACCTAATGTCTTTGCTCTTCCTGTCTCTCAGGTGTCTCACGTGTTGGCGGCTCTTCAGGCAGGCAATCGTGGCACTCAGGCCTGCATTACTGCTGCCAGTGCTGTTTCTGGCATCATTGCTGATCTGGACACCACCATCATGTTTGCCACCGCAGGCACTCTCAACCGAGAGAACGCCGAGACGTTTGCAGACCACAGGTATTCCCTCCGTCAAAACTACAGCTCCCAGATTGCCCATTGATCATCTGAGTGACCATGAAAAGGTTTTTGAAGGGTCACAAAACAGTTATTTTATCACCGCTTAACATAACAAACTCCTTGCTTTGCTGTTTATTAAGCTACTTCAGTTTCTAATGATTCCAGTCCAAATATGTGACCCTGGACCACAAAACCAGTTCTAAAGGTTACATTTTAAAAAATTGGGATTGTTGTGTTCCAGGGTCACATATGTGACATTTACGCTGTGGCTCCAATCAGCTTCAGCAGATCTGATCACATTTCAGCAATTATAGAATGAAGCTGTTTTAACATCAAATTGAAGTAGACAGATAAAGTTCATAGTGTGAAACTGTTTTAAAATCTTCAGAATCTAATTTCCAATAGACCATATTAAATACTTCAGACCGCATCTGACTTTATTAGACTCACAAGAAACCATATTAAACCAGTTAAGTTCCTAGTAAACCTATACCCAGTTAAAGTCTAGCTTGTTTGTTATTTAATATGTTATTTTAGCCCTTTGCAACATGTTTTACCACATTGTCAATTTAAGTAAAAAATGTTGTGTGTGTTTATCCATTGATGTGAGATTAAGTGTTTTGTGTTCCCTGTGGTTTGTCAGAGAGCACATCCTGAAGACTGCTAAAGTTCTGGTGGAGGACACGAAGCTACTGGTGTCTGGAGCAGGAGCGAGTCAGGAGAAACTAGCTCAGGCTGCGCAGTCGTCTGTTAACACCATCACTAAACTGGCTGATGTGGTCAAACTGGGAGCAGCCAGTCTGGGCGCTGAAGACCCTGAGACACAGGTACTGACACCCACTTCCCATCCTGTCCACTTTCAAGCAGTGGCACTGACACTGAACACAGCTGACCTGCTGTCAGAACGTGTGTGTGTGTGTGTGTGTGTGTGTGTGTGTGTATACATGTGCGTTGGTGTCTGTGTGTGTCCCCACTGCTAGGCAACAATTCTTGGGTTTCTGCTGTTCCTATGGCAACACTTAATAATTCATGGCATATTCTCAAAGCTGTATTGTTCAAGAAAGTTCTGCCATCAAGTCAAGGTTTAATTACACTTGAGTCTCCTTTCAAGTTCGTGAACATAAGAAAAGCGTTATCTTCGACCTGCTGTATTTGTAAGATCTGTATTCTCACTTCCCAAATACAGCAGCTGTTTTAGAGTGAATTTTTTATGAGGCCTATGTGTCCAAACTGCAGTTATAACATTTTTGAACTTCTTATTGCTAGTTGGGATATATAACAGCTTTCAGTTGTGTTATGTAACTTTATATTTGCTGTGAGACTTCTTCATATGCTTTTATAGTACAGTTCTTGTACTAATACATTTCACTCATGGCTACATATTTTGTCTTATGGAGGCGTGGGATTATGCCCATTTTTGCCATGTTAGGTCATGATGCAGATGCATATGTTGTTTTATAATGCTGCTGCTGTCTGAGATCATGTGTTTGTTGTCATATCTCAGGTGGTTCTGATCAATGCGGTGAAGGATGTGGCTAAGGCTCTCGGTGACCTGATCAGCGCCACAAAGGCTGCAGCCGGCAAACCTCACGATGATCCTGCCATGTTACAGCTCAAGAACTCTGCTAAGGTAAAGACACACAGAGCAGGATCATCTCATTCATCCACACATCCAGTCTGGGGCCTTGAATAACTGATCTAAATCAAAATGACAGTTCTGATTAATATGGGCTGCCAGGAAATATTAGCTGACCTAAAATTAAGAGTCCGTCCATTTGACCTACAAAGTGAGTCATGTTTGAGGTGTCATCATTACCTAAAGCTAAACCTTTTTAATACAAATAAAATTAAAATAAAAAATATCAAAATTTGATCAAAAAAAAGCTTCAACTTAAAAAAACGTAAACTTCAAAAACAATATAATTATTAAAACTAAAATTCTCAAATATGAATATATACTATACTAGTATAAAAAAACCTCAAGTAATACTTACTTAGAATGCTTAACACACACAAACTAGAGAAATAGATTATTTCTTGAAGGATTATCATTAGAATCATTATATTTTTTTTAATTATATTTGAGGCATATGGGATATATATTCACAATTACAATAAATTCATGGTTATTTTTCTGGTAATTATACATTTATCAATTCTGCTTTTTATTTAGCTAGTATGTTTCCTGAAGTTTAAATGTTATTGTATATTCTTTTATAGTTTATATATCCCATTTTTCTACTAATGATGCATACTATAACCGGATTTGATCATTATTTGGATCATTTTAATTTGTTTTATTTTGAATAAATTTGTTTAATTTGGCTGGAGTAATTTGTTTGAGTATGTTAAATTTCCCTGTTGTGGGTTATGCATGCAAAGTCAAAAAACACTTTCACCGTCTTATAATATGCATTTATTATTATATACAATGAATTTTTGTGTGACCCTAATCTGTGGTCAATTGGTCTTATTTCTTATTTCATAATGCCTGATAAAGCAGAATTTGTGAGCACAGTGTTGCACTGTTCCTGCTTTTTTTACTGCTCCAAAAGTGGCACCTGGTGGTAAATACATATGAAACGGCTTGGGATTAGTTTTAAAAATGACTTGTTTCAGTGATTCAGAGTCAACCTTTTAAGAGATTGACTTAGAGATAGGTGCATTTTCAGGTTAAAACTTTGCAGGATGTTTTGTTTGCATTCAATTACAGCTGTGTTAAACACGGCATGAAAGCTGATTTTCAAAAAGTCTTCAACGTCATATAGTAATGTGTGTGATGTTTCTGTGGAATCAGGTGATGGTGACAAATGTGACGTCTCTACTGAAGACGGTGAAAGCCGTGGAGGACGAGGCCACTAAAGGCACACGAGCACTAGAGGCCACCATAGAGCACATCAAACAAGAGCTGGCTGTAAGAGACACGCACACACACTCTGAACTGTGCTGAAAATATGCACAGCCAATTAAAGGACTATATTACAGTGAAAAAGTATATTATTAGATATAAAGTCCACTGGGATTAAGAAGGGCAAGGGAAACTCAAATGTATAACTCTTATAATTATATGTCCTGCTGGTGTTCAGGTGTTCAGCAATGCAGATCCTCCTCCAAAGACCGCTACTCCAGAGGAGTTCATCCGCATGACCAGAGGCATCACGCTGGCCACGGCGAAAGCAGTGGCTGCTGGAAACTCGTGCCGTCAAGAGGATGTGATCGCCACTGCTAACCTGAGCAGACGAGCCATTGCTGACATGCTGCACTCCTGCAAGGTGAGACCACTCTTATACACAGTGATATGAATGACTGCATATGCACATCACAATGGGTTTATATATGGGGATACAAAATCCTTAATCCTTTAAAATGCATGCAATTTTGTAGAACTTCAGTTCAATTAAGCTTCATTAAAGCAAAATGCAGTTATTTTAAGAATAATCCAACAGATTGAAATCTAGTTTGTAAAATGATGCTATAAACCCAGAATTGCATTATGTTCATTTATATTTAGCACAATAAAAAAAGTATAAAAAATCATTTGAATTTAATTTATTAAGTGACTAAATAATAAAATATATGGAAAGTAGTCATACAGAATAAGTGCTCAAACTTTGACTTCTAGGGGCAGTTTCCCGAACAGGGTTTAAGGCTAGTCCTAGATTAAAATAAATGTTAAGAGCTGTCTAAACTGGAAAAGGCTTGCTCTCAGATCATTGCCATTGTTTGGTCTTAAAATGCTCACAGATAATGCATTTTTGTAGACATGTTTCTAAAAATTCTTTAATGTCCTAAATTAGCAAAGGTCTAGTCCTGGCTTAATCTAATTCCTATCCGGGAAACCGGCCCCTAGTGTCTATGTGTTGCTGTTAAACTGAAGAGACAGACAGAAACTGACAAAAATGTGCTGTGTTGTTCAGCAAGCGGCGTTCCACCCGGAGGTGAAGCGAGACGTTCAGGCTCGAGCGCTGCGCTTCGGCTCTGAGTGTGCCACAGGATACCTGGGCCTGCTGGAGCACGTGCTAGTGGTGAGCTAGTGTTACACACACACTCTTCTTTAGAGCTCCTTTAGTGGGGTCATCAGGCTTTAAGCTGTGTGGAATAACCTTATTTTAGGGGCAGGCTGAAATGTCACATATTTCACAAACTCACAGTATGTTTGTCACTCAGTGCGTCAGTAATTGAACATTTTTGTCTAAAAGGGTAAAGGATAGTTAAAATATGATAAAGTATTAGAGGTAGAGTTTGTAAAGAACATCTGAGTTGTCGAATGTGGGATGTTGAGATGGAGGTCATTTTTAAATGCAGGTCTGCGAAATTCATGTATTTTCTGTTTTCTCTGATGCGTATGTGTGGGTTCGCTGTGATAGCCGGTGAGTTAAAGGTGACCGATTGTGCATGTGAATGTGTGTGTTCTGTGTGTGCTGAACGGCACGACCTCTTAACATGACTCAAAAATGACATAACGTGTGTGCTGCAGAACGTCTCAACTGGTGGGTTGCAGATCTGTATTTACCCTTGTCTGATTTTTTTATTTTTGCACCATTTTGACTAAAGGTTTTTAGACTTCTGATTATATGTTTTATATAAATGTGGTCATGTATAATCTGTAAATTCTCATGGCAAGAAAAGTTTCAAAGATTTCATATTTTACAAACAGTTTTACAGATATTAGCCAGTTTGTCTAATTGTCAAATCCTTAAAAAAATCCACCAGCCAACAAACTTTACCAAACGTTTTCGTTGTCGTACCAAAGAAAAACAAAACGAAAACTCTGTGACCATTTGACTGAGGAAACAGAAATGTGACATGAATCCTGATCAATTGTTATTTTTGAAAATCATTAGTTTGTCTTGAAGTAAAACCACTGGTAAAATGTCATCACTGGTGTGATTTCATTATAATGGTCCTTTTGAAGAGAGTGACATTTGAATGCATTCTGAGACCTACAGTATATTAATAGCATCTTGATTAGTCAAAATGCTTTGTTTTACAGGTTCATAATTGTTCATGTTTACAGATACTGGATGAAATGTCGTGATTGAATGGTTTGCAGAAGCATTTAACATGGTTTGCAGTGACATCACGAATGAGTATTTTCCTTTGGATTGGAATCGGGTGGGAGGCCAAAGCAGAATGAATTGTCAGTTTTATGTAATATTCAGAAAGAGACAAGGCTCCAAAAGTCATGTTGTTAGATTGTGCTAACATCCTTACAAGTGCAGCAAAAATGTTTTTTCTTTAAATGGAGACAGTCTCTTTTCTCCTTACTTTTTGTGAAAACAAATATCCCTTTAAATCACATCATAAGAGTAAAAAGCCATACAAAGTATACAAGAGAAACAGGTTAAAAAAGTATAGTATAAAACAAAATGCATTACATTATTTGTAAATTATTTTATTACAACTAATTAAATGAATGTGATTTATATTAATATAAATGAATAGCATAAATAAGATAAGTTGTTTTGATTCTTCATTGTTAAGCCTGAAAATAACCTGGGAATTTCGTATTGTATGATTTTCCGGGCTTAAGCTAGAGCTATAAACTTCCATGGTACCTTTTTTGTGTCATAAAGTTTTTTTATAACATTCACATCCCACCCAACCCAATGATCCCAAGCGAAGACAGGACATAAGGTTCACACAAAGTTACATAATTCATTTGGGAAATTAATAAATAAATAAAAAGGATAAAAGAAAAAAAAAATGACAACAGTAATACAAAAGTACTCCTCTACGTAGCAAAGGAGAAGAAAAAATGTGTCCCCTCAATCTACCTCCAAAATATGCATATCATTAAAGTAAGTAATACATTTTTGCCATCTTCCTTAGTAACTTTATTTTTTTTATTTTTTTCACTTTTACTCACTGCTTAAAGTATTTATTTATTTTTAAGTTTAAGTGGAATGGCACCAGTATAAAATACTAATCTGTCAGTGAGCGTCATATTGGTCACAATAGTATTCCATTGATCGTTTACTGAACATCTGTTCATTCCAAATGAAGTCATTTAAAGAGGTATCCAACACTGTCTCAAAACAAAAAAATCAGTTTGTGAAATGCATCGGTCAAAACATAGGAACTCTGAAAAGAGAGGCGGGCTGTCTTTTGTGCTTTTGTAGGGCTTGTATAGACAGGCAGCATATGTTTGTCTGTGGGTGTGTGTGTTTCTGGTATTGTCTGTGTCATTCCCAGCATTCTTGCTCATGGCCAAGTCTTTTCTTAGCCGTCTGTTCCAAACCAACAGCTCTGCTAATGCCACGCACCTGTTCCACTGTCATCAGCACCACCCTGGAGGACACACTGAGGACACACACGTACCTCTAGATTGGTGTCTTCTAGTTTACCGCATGAGTGTCTAACAGCAATAATGATCGGTTTGAATGGGTCATCAGATTGTTTTATCAATCTGTTATTTAGGATGTTTTCATGTAATTGAAATCATGTGATCTCTGCCCACAGATTATTCAGAAACCAAGTCATGACCTTAAACAGCAGCTGGCGAACTACTCCAAGCGTGTTGCCGGTTCAGTGACAGAGCTCATACAGGCTGCAGAGGCCATGAAAGGTACGACTGCACCCTGTGTGTGTGTCATGTTTCTCAGAGCACACACTCTGCTCTGGCTATCCAGCATTCAGTGGATTATCTTCTGGCTGCAGGGCTCTAGATCTAGGGCTTCTCTTGTACTTCTTGCCCTCTTGTCCTCTCCATCAGCTCAGGTCAAGTATCCTCTTCCAGTTCTGCATCATGAGCAGGGAATCCAAGCAGGATTTATCAGGATAATCCCTGCAACCCATCACTGAAAGTGATCTGAGAACTCGGGGTGATAATACCCAAACCCTCATTTAACACATGATGAGAGACAAGGAGAATTTTAGAGAGAGGAGAATGTGTGTGTGTGAGAGAGAGAGAGAGAGAGGAGTTAAAGAAAGTAGATGATTCATACTATAGGTGTCAATTGTGTAAAAGCAAAAAAAAATAGTATTATAAAATTAAGGTCTTTCTATCCATCTAGTGTTTATGAGTACAAAAATAGATTTAATATAGTATCGTCGAACAATTAATCGTGATTAATTGCATCCGAAATAAAAGCTTTTGTTTACATAGTATGTGTGCATACTGTATATATTTAATATATATGCTCATACAGTACATATTTTTAAATTGTACTTATTGTACTACAATAAATAAACCAACCGAAAATCCGAGGAGGAGAACGGAGGAAGACTAAGATATAGCGGTATTTTTTTATCACAGGTACACAGCACAATCTTACACATGAGTTTGATTGGTTACGTTGTTTTCTTTAGGTACAGAGTGGGTGGATCCTGAGGACCCGACCGTCATCGCTGAAAATGAGCTGCTGGGAGCCGCAGCTGCCATTGAAGCCGCCGCCAAGAAACTAGAGCAGCTTAAACCCCGGGCCAAACCCAAGGTGAGGAAACATTTACCCCCACCCCCTTAGTAGCAGCTTAACTGACACGCTATAGTACTTGACATTTTACATTCAGCTTGGAAAGGCCCAATCAGTGCTCATATAATCTGAAGCTAATGTTCCTGATATTCCCGTTTGCATTGCCCAGTTTGGATTTGGATTTAAGGTAACACAAATGATATGAATTATGAATGAAGCATGAATTGACCTCCATCATCACCTTCATCTATAATGGAATGAAAAGCCATTGTGGCGATGTTTTCATACGCATGCAAAAAACCTGTAAGATCAGTCACGATGTTCAGCCGGTGGTGGAAATGAATGTTTGCTCTGTTTTGATCAACAGGAAGCTGATGAGAGTCTAAACTTCGAGGAACAGATTCTGGAAGCGGCCAAATCTATCGCTGCAGCCACAAGCGCTCTGGTCAAAGCTGCATCTGCTGCTCAGAGAGAGCTGGTGGCTCAAGGGAAGGTATGAACGTGCCTTGATAAATGTACTTTATACAGAATGCCCCGAAATCATGCACTTTGTTTAGCCTTGCTCAGTCAGTAATGTATTCCTCTCTCTCTCTGCCAGGTCGGGGCGATCCCAGCAAATGCGGTGGATGATGGACAGTGGTCACAGGGTCTTATTTCTGCTGTAGGTCACTGCCACAAGTAGAGCTAAAAGAGCTTTTGAGCTTAAAGTGTAGTTCACTCCAAAATGAAAATTCTGTCATTATTTAGCCGTATCATGCTCTCATATCATTATAAACACAAATGAAGATAGTTTGAAGAATGTTTCAATTATTTTTGTCCAAATCAGCGAAGTCCAAACCATCTTTGGTCTTTCTTGACTTTTGATATGTGGACATGGAAGCCCTGAGACATCTTCAGAATATTTTCATTCATGTTCTGCACAAGAAAGTCAATCATACGGGTTTGAAAGTAGATGATGGCAGAATGGGAACTAGCACTTTAACTTTTTCTCAGTTTCTTTTTATATATTTAGATGCAGAGATTTCAGATACGCAAGTAGTTCTTGATGAGGTTAATGTTAAACATATTTTGTCCATGAATTTATTGACTCTAGGCGCGTATGGTGGCTGCAGCTACGAACAACCTGTGTGAAGCTGCTAACTCTGCGGTTCAGGGTCATGCCAGTGAGGAGAAACTCATTTCTTCGGCCAAACAAGTGGCAGCATCCACCGCTCAGCTGCTGGTGGCCTGTAAGGTCAAGGCTGACCAGGACTCCCAGACCATGAAGAGACTGCAGGTCAGTGTGTGTGTGTGTGAGAGACTTACATGTTTTGAAAGTGTCTTGTATGAGGTAAAAACATATGTATAATAGTAATAGTGGATGTCAGAAAAAAAGAAAAAAATCGAATAAAAACTAAAGCATTTTTTTTTTTTCCACTCAAACAGTATGGCATGGTGCTGTTATTAAAAAAGGGTGCATTATTCTGCTAGAAGTAGCCATCAGAAGATAGGTTCACTGTAGCTATTAAGGGACTGACATGGTCAGCAATAATATTCAAGTAGGCTGTGGTGTTGAAACAATGCTCTGTTGGTCCTAAGGGTTCTAAAATGTGCCAAGAAAATATCCCCCACACCATTACACTGCCAGTCTGAACTGTTGAGACAAGGCAGGATGGATCCATGCTTTCATGTTCTTTACGCCAAATTATGCCCCTACTATCTGAATGTCACAGTAGAAATTGAGACGCATAATAAATGGGCATAGTATACACACACATATTATGATTTTTAATTGTGATTAATTGTATGATCATCATGAATTAACTCGCGATTGATTGCAATTGAATCACACATTTTTATCTGTTCTAAATGTACTTTAAAAGTAATCATTTTCAAGTTTTAATACTCTAATTGACATGAGTATGGACAGATATGAATGCTTTATCCCAATATGTTTATTGTTAATATAGAGCAGGGTTCCTCAAATCTTACCCTGGAGGTCTGATGCACTGCAGAGTTTGGATCTAACCCTAATCAAACACACCTGAGCATGCTAATCAGTGTCTTAAGGATCATTAGAAAACACAGGTAGGTGAGTTTTATCAGGGTTGGAGCTAAATTCTGCAGTGCATTAGACCTCCAGGGTAAGATTTAAGGAACCCTGCTTTAGAGGGCAATGTGTCTGTGAGAGTGTAGATATATGGAAAATAGCTGTTTTGCATCTCTCTCTCTCTCTCTCTCTCTCTCTCTCTCTCTCTCTGACATGTTTTCAGTCATACACATAATGTTGTTTTTTATAGTTGGCGTGACCTTTCAGGTTTCTGAATTTCCATGATGTCAGCGCTGCTTGGGAAAAATATATATATATTGGACATGCAAATGCTGGAGCCCTCGATTTCCCAACACTGTAGTTCAGTCTCTTCTCTGCAATGAAAAGGCCCTTGATTCTTCACTGATTGGGGTTTATTCCTGCCATATGCTGTGAATGATGTCATCAGTGATTGTCTTTGTGTCGACTGACTCAGCTGAGACAAAGCAAGCCAGAAACACCCACAAATATACATGGGTCTGAAATGTCATGATCACATGCGAACATTAATGCACAAACTGTAAAACAGCCGCCCACTTAAACTGCTGTCATGATGAAGACGGTCCACCTACTCTGATTTAATTGAATCCTCCTCCAGGCCTCGAGTCTCAGCACAATAGATCTTCTGTGAGGTGCAGAGAAAACTCAGATTTCAACTTTAAGCAAGAGTGTAACTGGAGGCCTGCAGGTGGCGCTAATGCATTATACTTTTGAAAGGTAGATGAGTTCCAGTTTGCACATACACTGCTCAAAAAAATAAAGGGAACACTAAAATAACACGTCCTAGATCCGAATTAATGAAATATTCTTATTAAATACTTTGTTCTTTACATAGTTGAATGTAGTGACAACAAGATCACACAACAATTATCAATGGAAACCAAATTTATTGACCCATGGAGGTCTGGATTTGAAGTGAAGTGGAAAAACAAAATACAGGCTGATCCAACTTTGATGTAAAGTACTTCAAACAAGTCAAAATGAGGCTCAGTGTGTGTGTCCTCCACCAATGCCTGGACATGCTCCTGATGAGGTGGAGGATGGTCTCCCGAGGGATCTCCTCCCAGACCTGGACTAAACCATCCGCATGGCTCTCCTCCTGGACAGTCTGTAGTGCAACCCGGCGTTGATGGATGGAGCGAAACATGATGTCCCAGATGTGCGCAGTTGGATTCATCGGCCCTCCAAAGAAACACCTACCCACTGCCAAACCGTTCATGCCTGAGGATGTTGCAGGCAGCAGAACGTTCTCTGTGGCGTGTCCAGACTCTGTCACATGTGCTCAGTGTGAACCTGCTTTTATCTGTGAAGAGCACAGGGCGCCTGTGGTGAATTTGCCAATCTTGGTGTTCTCTGGCAAATGCCAAGTGTCCGGCATGGTCTTGAGCTGTCAGCACATCCCCAACCTGTGGACGTCGGGCCCTCATACCACCCTCATGGAGTCTGTTTCTGACCGTTTTAGCAGACACATGCACATTTGTGGCCTGCAGGAGGTCATTTTGCTGGGCTCTGGCAGTGCTCCTCCTGGTCCTCCTTGCCCAAGGGCGGAGGTAGCGGTCCTACTGCTGGGTTGTTGTCCTCCTACGTTCTCCTTCACATCTCCTGATGTACTGGCCTCTCTCCTGGTAGCGCCTCCATACTCTGGACACTACGCTGACAGACACAGCAAACCTTCTTGCCACAGCTCGCATAGATGTGCCATCCTGGATGAGCTGCACTACCTGAGACACTTGTGGGTTGTAGACTCTGTAGAGTGAAAGCACCGTCAGCATTCAGAAGTGACCAAAACATCAGCCAGAAAGCATAACTGAGAAGTGGTCTATGGTCTCACTCCTTTATTGGGAGTGTATTGCTAATTGCCTATAATCTATTCCATTCACACAGCAGCATGTGAACAAGATCGACAATCAGTGGGCAGTTTGATTTCACAGACGTGTGATTGACTGGGAGTTACATTGTGTTGTTTAAGTGTTCCCTTTATTTTTTTGAGCAGTTTATATGCTTTCATGCTTGCCCACAGTAAAGTATGATGTTTGCATGTGAATCTGGCATCAGTGTTGATGCGACGAGTGTAAATGCACACGTACACACTCAGCTGGAAACACTGGTCACTTCAGCGCTGACCTCTCTGACTTCTGTGACAGACACAAGGGACACAAGGGATATTTTCACAAGAAGGCTTCAAAATATGAACTTGATTTAATCAACGCATACAGCTACTGACCTGACAAACATTTCTCATTCTGGCAAAGTGCATAAATAATATTGAAGCATTGCTAATTGGATTTTTTAAGTTAATCTTTGAATCTTATTAAAACAAAATTTCATGATAGAAACACTCTTTGCATGCATGCAAAACACTTAATTTTGTACTTAATTTCCAGTGATATCATTGACTTGATTGCACAGATTCACAGACAGAAATGCCTTTAACTGAGAATTGAGTGTTTAATCTTGTCATTTCACATTATTGACACATTATTATTTCAGAGTGCTTTGACACAATCTATTGTAAAAAGCGCTATATAAATAAAGTTGACTTGACTAGATCTATCTATCTATCTGCTTGATATCTTGTACACTTGAAAAATGTAAAGTAAACAATATTGTTGTTGAGCTCTTAAAACTGTTAAGATATCAAGTCTATAAGTTTAGTTTTAAATAAAATCTAAGAAATCATTAAAACGTCAACAGACTGAAGTGTTTGAGTTCAGAGAATGTTTTGGACCTAAAGCAGCAGATCAGTCCTGCTATCATGAAGATCAGTGCGCTAACTTTCAATGAGGTAACCTTCGAAATGAGCCTCATTTTATTTTCATTTTCTATAAATTATTTTGCACAGAGAAGCAAAAAGCTGCTGATGTTCAAGAAGGATTTGACGTGTTAGTGTTTGAATGTCTGAAACTGTCCAGACATTAACAGTCTTCAGCACTTCACAGATTCACCTCTGACGCGAGAAGTGACTAAAACGACGTCTCTTCTGAGAAAAAGCCAACATGAAGTCAAGTTAAGAGTGTGCTGGAATCCATGTGACAATCTCTCAAACCATTGGGAGAAACCAAGACTAAAATAAGCTTAATAAGAAACAGAACGCTATGATGCAAACCAATAATCAAGTGCAAAATCATGTCATGTTAGTAACAGCGACCCATTTCACAAAAACATGCTCTAACGTACTAACGTTTCCATTGATTGATAAAAATTTTAAAATGTTATGGATGCATTTTCAGAATGTTACAACAACATTCCGTTTTATATCAGCAAACACTTCAAATTTAAAACGTAGCAAAACGCTTGTGTGCTGATGTTTACATTAAATAACTTTTAGTGAACGTTGCCAGAACGTTGTGGGAATGTTCTCTGTTAGTGGAGAGGATGTTCAGAGCTTTCTAAGCCTGAATGCGTGATAAAAAAAGTTAATGAATAGAGCCAAACCCTGACACATCCTTGAGAAGAACCAGTCGCAGTTGGTCAGAGATCTGCATGTGGTGCAAAAATGTGGAACCAAAAACATCTTTTTATGAACCTTTGTGTTATGGCCTGAAAACTGAGGCACATTTGCTGTGTAACTTACAAACGGTGAGCAGAGAAGCAGCATTCAAAACCCAATCTATGGGTACTGACTCCAGGTTAGAGATGGGTTGCTCTCAGCCCACATGAAAATCCATCAATCTGCATGTCATATTTTTTAAATAGTTTAGGAAATGTAAAATGTGCTCAGATTATCACAATGGCTATCAGTACTCGCCTGCATGAGTCAGAAAGTGAAGCGCTAATGAAGATCAGTGGGAGTAAATGTGGGAGGAGGAGTTTATCTGTCCATCTGAACAAACACAGAGAGAGAGAGAGAGAGAGAGAGAGGTAAGGTGTGTGCTGAATATCTTGCGTTCTCCACTCGCTTGCGTGACCTCCATCTCCTCCTCCACTCCACAGGCACCTTCACTCAAGCGCTCGGCATGCTGGGTAAAATAACACTGCATTCCGGGAAACCGGGGCCTTTTTTGAGCCTTTGCAAAACAACATCTGCCAGTTTGTGCAGCTGAGCTGGTTTTGTTTTGTCAGGGTGAACTATGGGAGATTGGAGGCCTTCGTTCGGATAGGTTCAAACCCAGTTCTCAAAGTAAATTGGGCAATGATTCTCAAGCTCTGTTCCAGCAGCTAACGGAAAAAACACTTAAACAGGAACAATACGCTGTCTCGTGAAAAACCTTGTCTTTAGGTCACACATCATGTATCGTGACACTCGGTGAAAAGTCATTGCATACAGTTTGAGATAAATGTTCATTATTCTAAAGCAAGTAATTGGAAATATTTTACTCTAGTTAAAAACAGATAATTTCTTCAGTCCTATGCTTTATGTTTTAATAAAAATGACTATTATAAATATTTATATTTCTTTTAACTCTTTATATTATCACTAATATACATAATGTATATATGTATAAAGTATGTATATTTAATCATATAAATATAAAATTGAAATCTAAAGGAAATAATATAGAATATTTATAGATAATAATTTTATTGTCACCAATTAATGCAAGGATACTAACATTGAACAGTAAATTAATTAATTGTTTACAGCATTTATTAATCTGTTAATGCTAATTTATACATTTGTTCTATTATAAATATAAATTAATAAAATGTATCTTAGTAATACAAACATAGACTTTAAGTTTTTATACACAAAATTATAAATTGCATGAATATTATGGTGCTGTTCATTGGTAATTTCTGTTTATTTATAAAACATAGGAGAAAAAGAAAACTTAAGATAAATGTCTAATTTAAATGTAATATGATTAACCTCCACTGAGTGATTGTTTAGAATTGCAAAATGTTTAATGCATTATCTAAAAACAGTAGATATTTTATATGATATTTATTGCTATACAAAAGATTATATAGGTCAATATTTTCTATAGGTCTCATCTCAATGACTACAAACATAAAGATATTCAAATATTATAAACTTCATGGTTTTAGAAATCGATATATATATTTGATTTAACATAATGCTTAAAAGTATGAATTAAACAGTTTGACATAATTAAAAATATAAATAATATTTGTAATACATGAAACTCTGAATCAGTTTGCATACGTCTCATCATTATGTGTGTAGTTTGAGTTTTTGCATGTGAAGAAAGCTGCTTTAGTTTAATGGACCATAAAGCAAAAATAGCAAGTATTTGCATGTAAATGTGCGTGTGTGTGGGATTTTTGTAATCGATCGGCCTCCACTCATGATCAAAGTGAGCCTGCGCTGCTTCAGGATCCATACGTGTGGGCTGTTTCATGTGTGATAATGAGTAGAAGTCTCTTTAGTACTTTGCATAATGTATGGTGATTTTAGGCTGTAGTGCTTTTAGCTGGGAACTGTGTTACAGAATATACCTGCAGCCTTTGAAGTGAGTTTGATGTGTTTGATAATGCACCCTAAATAAACCACTCACACATCCATAGCAGCGTCTTCTGATGAATGATATATTTTATATAGTTGTTGCATCCATGGGATGCATTTGTTTCTTTGATCTATTGGTGCAAAAAGAGGTCCTTTTATGTCTTGATATGAAATATTTCTGAAATTATTTATTAATAATTACTTATTACCAGCATGGTACCTGAAACAAAAATTAAAGCTAAAAAAAAATTCTCATTACTTTAAATAAAACATAACTGGAAATACACACAATATGGGCTAAAGACGTCAAGATGTCTGCATCAAAATACATTTACAAAAGTGATTTTATGTCCAAAGAAAGGACATTGAATGTAAGTAAAGATTTAAGATACGCTTTTGGAGATAAAATGTCGAATTTGGTTGAAATAATAAACATTGTCATTCAATTTAACACAGCATGAGTATTCTGACTTACATATTAAAATATATGTAAAAGAATAACGGACAATATTTACTGTGAACAGAGAATTTTACCGTGTTTTAAATTAGTAAAAAAGTCTTACTGACAAATGGGTAAAAACTTAGAAAAGTACTAACATAGTATTATAGGTGAAAGTAAAGTGTTTTATTATGTCATAATTTGATTTTTGTTGCAAATATGTCTGACATACAGTAACTTTTTGGCATTTTCTGTAAATCAGGGAAAAATGCATCATATTTATTTTTTGCTCAGAAAAACAAAAACTAAATTGCAATTAAATTAAACAGTTTGAGAAAAACGTACAGAATTATTGTTAATTACTGAAAATAAACATTTGCCTAAATTGATTAAAATCAAGCATGAACACATTAGTTATACGTGAACTAAGAATGAACTTTCAAAACTAATGTTGATATCAGAAGTGATTTGGTAAAGGGAGACCGGTGAAGACATGAAGAAGTGTCTGTTTAAAGTCATTGAAGAGATCAGTGTTTGTTGATACTTTTCTGCAGGAACGCTCTGATTAGCAGAGAATGTGTTGAGTTTGAGAGCGCCTGATGTTGCACGTGTGTCAGTAACACATCAAGTGCCCTGAAGGGCCGCGGGTCCCCTGATGATCCGTGTTTGTGGAGCATGTTCTGATCCACACCTGTGCTCTGCTGGGAAGGGCATTACATTGAACCAAAATGGGTCATAACGCCCTGAACACGAACCAACCCAGCACGAGTGACGCTGACGTACACGTTTACGACAAACATCATCACAAAACCACTGCTTTCCACAAACAGCTTCTTCACATTCTCTACAACAAAGAGTGAATAGACTAGAAAAGTAATGAGAGAGATTGTGTTGGAATGTTATTTATTTTTTACTGGCCTATTTCACACTTACTGACACACTTACTCGAAACTCTTGAATTATCACATTTATTTGGGAATGATGGATCAGTGAATGATTGGTTTTGAAGTAAAAAAAATATATAAATAAATACATTTATGAATTTATAGAATTCATTTTACACTTTACCATGCATCCGGTATATCATAAACTAACTAACTTAAACTAAACTAAACTAAACTAAACTAAATATAATACAACGTTTATTAATCTATGTTAACTGTAATTTATAATTATAGGTATGCTATTAATATTATATGCATTAAAATAACATAATACTATTTCATAAATTGTATAAATATTACTGTTCTTTGTTAAAACGTAGTTGTTCTTAAAATATAATTGTTAAATAAAAACATACTAATATTATTTACAACTTATATATTATAGACAACTTATCAGAAAAAATTCAATTATATTCATTTATATTTTATCTAAAAATACTTTCATCTATTTTTTTATTAATCAGAAATTTAAGGACTATATTAAAAATAATGCAATTCCATTAACAAAAAACATAAAAAAATAATGTTTACAACATTTATTAATAGCTTAATGTTAATTTATAAATATTGTGATATGTTATAAATACTGTATACACAATACATATTGTAGTAATAGAACAATACAATTAATTCTATAAATATTATACTATTTTTCATTTTTAAATTACATTTGTTTATATAGGATTAACTAATATCATCTTGTATCCCAAATGTATACCTGTCACGAACGATGCGTCGTGCTGTTGTGTGGTGTAGCCGTGCTTCTCAGCGGAGCAGGGAAAACGTAGAACAAGGAGCTTGAATAACCAACATTTATTTAACGCAAAACACAAAAATCAAAAACAAAGCTGACGAGGCAGCGACTACAAAAACACGGAAGCAGAACACACACATGAGACGTCAACACCAG
>JAUCMU010000002.1:4119171-4132498 GCA_032275025.1 Enteromius treurensis | reverse complement strand
CAGCCCTTCCAACCCTGAGCATTTCCCCTGAGCAGCACGCCAAACAAGCTTCGCTTTATTTGAATGCCGACAAGCCCCAAACTCATGAAATATTGTTTCCTGAAACGCATTTCGGGAGGAGGGGTTAGAAGGCCGTTGTTTATGCCTCCCTAATCTTCTAATCATCCTTTTATCCTATCAGATCTCAAACCAGGTCCTATAAATAGGCAGAGTCCCTTCCTTCCTCAGCTCGATCTAAATATCCCACCCCCACCCCTACGCCTCCTCCTTCTCTTCAGGGGGAGCCCTCAGGGTTGGGAATCGGCTGTCAGCCTCTTCCCCTCCCAAGCCCTAGGGCTCGGCAGCCCTTCCAACCCTGAGCAGCACGCCAAACAAGCTTTGCTTTATTTGAATGCCGACAAGCCCCGAACTCGTGAAATATGCATTAATTAAAGTATATAAAGTGAAGTGACTTGTGGCCAGTTATGGTGACCCATACTTGGAATTTGTGCAATGCATTTAACCCATCCAGCGTGCACAACAGTGAGAAGTTAACAAGCACACACACACCATGAACACACACCCGTAGCAGTGGGCAGCCATTGCTGTGGCCTTTGGGTTACAAGTCCAACTCCCTATCCATTAGGCGATGATGCTAATATATGCTTTATTAATATAACTTATATATTAATATAATATACATTTTTGACATCTTTCATGACAGTTAAGAAGAACATCTCACCAAATGCCTCTACAATAAAAATGTAATTAAAATTGGGTGAAGTATTGCAGGATTCACCCTCATTTGGGTTGATGGCTTTCTGTAGTAAATTCTGTATGTAGTAATTCGTTTCATGTTTTTGTTTCAGCGGAACCCAAGTTAAAGGATCTACGGAGTGTGACAGTGGAGGATGGAAAAAAGACCTTACTGAAGTGTGAGATTGTGGCGGGAAACCCAGCGCCCAGCATAAAGTGGTACAAGAATGGAAAAGAACTTGCAGGCAAAAACAAACCCAAAAGCATAAAGCTTAAAAAAAAGAAACAGTAAGTTCCTATAGCAGAATAATATTTAAGAAAAAAACATGATTATATGTTATTCATGCTGAATCAGGGCTTTCCTTTATAAGAAAATAAAACATGATTAGCTATTAGTTGTGCAGGATGAATGAAAGTCAGAAATGTTACTGTTGCATTTTCAGAAACGGATATCTGTTATGTGTTTAGCATGTGGGCAGGTGATTGTCAATTTTCACCATGTACAATCTAAACAGGCCTCTCTCAAGATACTGTACAAGATCAGAGTATTAATGCTATATCACACTTAAATTCTTGTTTTAAATTTAGTTCTTCATGATGTAAGTCTTTTGAGAAGCAATATACTGTAAATAACCTAATGACCTTATAACATTATGTAACTTTCTACAGGGGGAAAATATCTGAACTGTTGATCAGGAAATCCACAGAAGCAGATGCTGGTTTATACACCTGTGAGGCAGTCAACAACCTTGGAAAAACAAATACTACAGCAAGTCTAACCATCAGGAAAAGTAAGAATGCATCCTTTTTTTCAAGTATTAAAATCGATGTGCAAATCAGTGGCGAGGCTATAGGGACAGTTACACCAGTCTACCCAGAATTATGGTGGTAGCACACAATTCAAGTTGCCAGAATATACTGGAAAAAGCCTCATCATAATGCAAGATCGTTCTAAGCGAACTTATCTCTCATACTGCATATGTAGCTTAAAAGGTTGATTCATGAGTTCATCCTCTCTTTCTTTCATACGTTAAGTAGCTCTGTGAAGTCAGATTCATTCTGGGGATTCAGTTTGTCCTAGACAGACCACACGTTGCCTTAAAAAGCCTGTTTTATTTTGGCAGATTGGATTATATAACTGGCTCAGTTATATAAATTAGGGAATATTCAGGTTTTTGTGCACTACCAGTCAAAAGTTTTTCAACAGTAAGATTTTATTTTATTTTTTTAAAGAATTCTCTTCTGCTCACCAAGCCTGTATTTGTTTGATCCAAAGTACAGCAAACACGGTAACATTTTTAAATCTTAAAGTAAGATTAACTGTTTTCATTTTTAATCTGTTTCAAAGTGTTTTAGCATTTCAAACCTTTAGCATTATTACTCCAGTTATCCAAATCATTTTAATATTCAGATTTGCTGCTCCAAAAAACAAAAAAAAAAAAAAACTGTTTATTATTATTATTATTATTATTATTATCATTATGTTGAAAATAGCTGAGTAGAATCTTTTCAGGTTTCTTTGAATAGAAAGTTTAGAAGAACAGCATTTATAGTGCCCTCCACTAATATTGGCAACCTTGGTAAATCTGAGCAGAGGTGGCTGTGAAAATCTGCATTGTTTGCAACACCTGGCCTGTTTTATGTGCCTGTGCTTATGTCTTCTTGTCCATGTACTCCGTGTTTGTTTATATTTTGTTCTCCCCATGTGCCTTACCTCATTTGTAACCCTGCCTTCCTCATCAATGATCATTCCTGTCCAGCCGTGTTTGTCCAGGTGTGTTTAATTAGTCCTTGTATAAATTCAGGCCCCATGTCCAATGTCTTTGTCGATTGTTAACGTTGCATGTCGTTTTGTGGTTCCCCGCATTGCTCTTTTCTTTTGTAACATTATACGTCATCAGTTGTGACCAATTTAAAGCATGCTTGCTGCATAAACGTTTTTAAAATTCCAAAAATGCTAAAAATTTCTATTCATCAAACAATAATGAAAAAAATGTACACAACTGTTTTAAATATTGATATCTATATCCATAATATATCAAAAACAATAAAATGTTTCTTGAGCAGTAAATAAGCATATTAAAATTATTTGTTAAGGATCATGTGACACTAGAGACTAGAGTTATGATGCTGGATATTTCACTACGATCACAGCAATAAATTACATTTTAAAATACAATCAAATTCAAAGCAGTTATTTTAAATTAAATTTCACAATATTACTGCTTTAGCTATATTTTGGTTAGTAGTAGAAAATTCCTTCAAAAACATTTTAAATCTTACTGTTCAAAACCAGTACAGTAGTGTCTTTATTTCAATTCTAAATGTATTGCTTTTTTTTTTTTTTTTTTTTTTTTTTTTTTTTTTGGGTTTGTCTCTCTGGTCGGGGTTTATCATTGATTCAGAAGCCCATTTTGAAATAGAGAATAGGGGTTTTCTGACTCACCACTGCAAATAAGATACTGTAAACATTAATAGGACTGCCCGGAGCTCTTTTGTGTAAAATGTAATGCAATGTATGAATCACGTTGAACAGTGAATCACACAGTAAAGTTTTGTTAAGTTTCAAATTTTCACAGAATAGTTAAAACAGAGGGTTTTTACAAAAGCTAGATATGTGGTTATTAATAAGCTGTTGTCCAGACTAGTGTTTCATGAGCAAGAGCTTAAAGAAAAGACAAAGTTCTTCAAGTCAGGTGGTTTACATACAAAGTGCTTTGATGGCAAAGATCGCTCTCATCACATCTGTGCAACTCTAGATGAGCAGTTTCTGTAGGTTTAAAATTTCACTTAAAGCTTGTTAATGCATTAATTCCACCCAATTGTATGTGTTTTTAGATTTGTTTTCTGTTTTATTTATTCGCTTATTAGTGATGTTGGCTAAGTTGGTTCAGTACCATGAGTACTAGTACTTAAAGTAACGCAGTCAAAGTTTTTTTGGGAGGAGAGGTGTGCTGTTAAATGATCAGGTGCATAACTTTCACCTGCTAGATGATAGAATGGATAAAACAAATTCCACTGATGCACACTAATGAACCCAAGCCATATCTGACAACCTGAACATCACTGTAAATGCGTCCCAGTTAATAATTGTTGCGCTTTGTAGTATAAATAGTAAGGGTGTAACGGTTCACAAAAATCACGGTTCGTTTCGATACAATACAGTAGTGTCATGGTTCGGTATGTTTTCGATACGGCAAAAATACAACAAAAAAGAGAATTTTTTAGATTTTTTTTTTCCACATTTTTATTTATTAAAACTAACATAATATGACTTTTCTTACATAATGGAAACTTGTGATAACCATGTAGCAATACACTAAACTCCACTTATGCCCCCTTAACAATAGCATATCAATGTTCTGACCACCCAAGCACTGTGGTGAATTTTGCATGGGCAAACACCACTTTTCCTTAGCAAAATATGTAATCATTGAACTCATGCTGTCTGCTTGCGTCCACAACTGTAATATTCCCCAAATTGTGATATTGATCAACTGTGGGGTTTGATTTTAAAAACTGTGGCTCATAAATATCTTTTAAAAGCTAAATAGGGTTCCTCTAACCCAGCTGCAACATTGCAAAAATGATCAGTTTTCTGCTCCAGTTAATCTGAAATGTTTTTTTTCAATTAGTGAGCATGCCATGCATTTGAATGATTGCTAAGAGAGAAAAGTATGAGCTCTTCCATGTCTCCCCTCAGGCATTAGCACAGCAAGCTAATCTGTTCATGTTAATTACTGTAAACAGCCTGGTATTGATGCCTCACAAACCAATTAAAGAAAACAGATCTGTACAGATTTGCACTGTATTGCATGATTGCAGGAGGTGGAGGCTAGAGCTGTGCTGATGAAATAAAATGACATGCAGCCTTATTTCTGATACAGCATAAACCCATTCAAAAACTCCCAGAAAGTGTTTTCAATATAAGAGGACCCCAACTTCTCTGTTGGAGTATGTAAAGAGGATGTGATGTATGTTGGAAGTTTTCTTGTGTTGGTAGCGGTCAATAATTGTCTGTGGGTGACTTTAATGAGTTAGAGACATGCTGAGCTTTGTCCACTTTCAGAGCTTACAGTCGTATCCAAAGGCAGATGAACTCTTCATGCTCCAAAACCCTACAGCCTCTTTTCCAAAGGCAGAATCTTTGAATGTATGGATCTGCATTTACATTTTATTGATTTGTGGGATTTTGTCTGAGTAGTTTCCCCTCAGGTTCCCAATGTAAGCGGTCCTCTCTTGTAATGTGAGACCACTGGCCACTATTAGACGTTTCTTCATAGACTTCCACCAAATTCATCAAAGCTTCTCTTGACCCATTTCAAGGAAACAGACTCTCTCCATTCCACAGATGTCACAGCTGGTATTATATTTCAATAATCACAAATGTTTCAGTATGTTTTGTTTTGGGGGGTTTTATGAACACCTTTTTATCACAATTAAATCTAAGAAGACAATGAGTTTTTAAAATAGTTTTGAATTTGAATTTTTTCAACTTGGATATTTAACATTTGAAATTTAATGCAAATGATTTTTTGAAATGAGTTTTATAGACATGTATTTTCAAACAACAATTTTTTTTTGTTCTGAATTCTGAGACTGCTAATATCCAGTTTTTTTTTAGCTTTTTTTAAATACAGCTTCAAGATTTCAAGATGATGAAGAAATTCAGAATGTCCAATTCAGATTTCAAAAATTCAGACTCAGAAATTCAGATCTTACAAAAACTAGGTCAGAGTTTATTCACAGGGAAGAGTAGATCTCAGAAAAGCCAAACATAGCGTTTTGGCCAATCACACAGCTGCAGTAGTTTTACATATTCCATTACAGTGGCCTAACTACAGAAGGTGCAAGCAGTGCCCCTGCAAAAAGTTACTATTGTCACCACCGGCTCCTCTGTGGCTCTTTCTGAACATCAGCAGCGGGAACTATCGCCCGAGTATTAGTTCCTCCCTTTTGACCCGCGCACCCCGGCTGATTCGGTTCAGGTGCAGCTTGATTACTCGCCTTTATAAGGCGCGATCTGAGACTGATACTTCGCGAAGTCTTATCGTCTTATGGCAATACTACTGAGCATTCTTTCCCGTGTTTGATTACATGTGCATGACTTTTATGCACGGACTGTTTATCTGGACTCTGATTCTTGCTGCCTGCCCTTGTGATCTCTGCCTGTTCAACGATCTGTTATCTGGCTTGTCTGCATTATCTCTGTTTGCTGTTGATGACCATTGCCTGTTGACTACTGAGAATAAAAGCCTGCAAATGGATCCGAACGAGTCTCCATTACAGAAGACTTCCCCTGACCAGGATTCAGCGGCTGTGCTCAGTGTGATTCATGAGGTATCCCGACAAGAATCACAACTAGCTATCCATCATCAGCAGCTGGACAAACAAACTACTCTGACTGAGGATCTTGTGCGATCGGTGCAGGCACTCATCACCGCCATTAGTCAACCCAGCGCTCATTTGGCGCCACCTGCTGCCGTCGCTCCACCTCCTCCTCCCCAGCCGTAAACAATTCGCTGTCTCAACCCCGCATGGCCATGCCTGAAAAATATGATGGATCGCCAGGTAACTGTCAAGGCTTCCTATTGCAATGTTCACTGTTTTTCAATCAACAACCCCACAGTTATACCACTGAAGACAGCAAGGTGTCACTGGTGTGTTCCTTATAAACCGGCAAAGCACTGAAGTGGATTACTGCGCTGTGGGCAGGAGGTGACATGTCTTTCCCATCGTATCGTCACTTTGAGAGGCAGTTCCGGGAGGTGTTCGACCATGACGCAGATGGCAAAGACACAGAGGATGAGCTATTAAGCCAACGTCAGGGTAACTCCATGGCTGCGGACTACGCTATGTCATTTCACACTCTGGCTGCACAGGCAGGTTGGAAGGGCAAACCAATGAAGGCCATGTTTCGCCACGGACTACGGGCGGAACTTCAATCGGAGCTGGCATGCCGCAACGAGGGTAAGACGCTAGAGGAATATATGGATACCGCCATAAAAGTAGACACTCTCCTTTGCTCCCGTCGGGGTCGTTGCTACACCACTCCTGCACTTCCATCTACCTCCAACTTTCTCCCTGAGAAACCTATGCAAATTGGTGTCACTCGACTCACGGAGGAGGAACAAGAGAGGAGAATTAAGAATCACCTGTGTCTTTACTGTGGACAACCGGGACACCTCCGTGCCAGCTGCCCAGCCAGGCCTCCACTTACCACCGTACCCCGGGTGAGCCAGAACTTTTTCTCCTCTTGTCTTCTGTTGGGGGTTAGTCTGATAGTAAAGGGATGTAGTATTATCACAGAGACATTCATTGATTCTGGGGCAGCAGGAAACTTCATTGATTTGCCTATGTTAACCTCCATAACATCTCTTATGTTGCCGTGGCAGCCCTCGGCGGCCAACCCTTAGGATCCGGCAAAGTTAATCAGCTGACCGAACAACTCACTCTCATCACTGGGCACTCATTATGGACACCAAGCACCTAGAAACTGTACCTTCACAATATCAAGACCTTTACCTCGCCTTCAGCAAGACTCAGGCCACTCAGCTTCCACCACACTGAGAGACCGACTGTGCTATAGATCTCCTTCCGGGTGCTCTTCCTCCTCAGGGCAGGATCTATCCACTCTCATAGTGTTTACAAATTAAAGTAGACCCTTTACAGATTCGATTGATGTATTGCTCTTATCTGTACGATCAAAACTATAATAACTATTACAGTGTGTAATTTAAGTTCTAATTGGCGTCATCAGGAGAAGACACCTCAAAACGCATGTATGTGTTAAGTGATTGTATATCATACGTTTGTGTGCAATTTGTTTTGTGCTTACCAGAACAAAGCGCTCGATCGTCTATGTGAAGAGAACTGATAAAATCGGTAACGAGTGCTCGTCATAACACACTCCAGCCACAGATCGCCTGGTATTTAAAACAGACCCACTAATTTATTAAAGAATGGAAATGTTTCTTTCTTTTAGGTACATCCGACCGTGCATGTCGCGAGATGGTTGTAATCTCTGGCCTCTCAGAGAGGAGTGCGGTTGCCGTGAATTACTGTAGAGAGTTGTGTGTGCGCTATATAAGAAAATGACAAGATACTGGTTTTATTTGGTCGAAATTAAGTAGGTTAAGCACAAATATGCTTATATGGGTTCTCTTTCTAGACAGAGCTCTGTGTGTTTGTTTGTGCTTCATAACCGAGTTGCAGCCAAGGGGGCCTGTCATGACTATATGCCACTGTTCCGTTATGATTTATTTTTAATTGTATAGCTACAATTCTAAAATAAAACACAAATTATTGTAATAAGCCCTGTTTTAGTCTTAACCTTATTTTTATATTTTAAATTTTTTTTAATTACTTGCAATCTCCTCACTGGACGTGTGCCTCAGAAAGAAATGCATCTAATGGATTAGTGAAAGAGGTTTTACTTCAATTGGCTATTTCATTTTAAAGTAGTAATATAAAGCTTTCTATTTAGAGGTTTATCATATTTGTGAGTCAGTACGCTTTTGGGGTTCATCCTAGACGAGTTTGGGTTTCTCCTAGACGGAGACGGCCGAAACCATATCGTCTGTTTAGTTCTTTTACAAAAGCAACATTTTGTTGATAATGGGGATGTACACACATAAAAGTAGACCCTTTACAGTTCCGAAAGATGTATTCCTTTTACCTTTATGAGCAACAATTACAGCATTTTAAGTTGTTTCTTAAATTTATATGCAAGTGATGATGCCGTAGTAGTAATAATAATAATATCAAATGTTAAATCCTTATTAAAGAAATTAAAAATGTTAAATGTTACTAAAAAATGTTTTATCCATCATTCATGATTACCCCGGCTTGCTATGGTCATGCAGGTTTGTTTAGCATTAAACAAGAAAAATGTCATTCCCTCAACATAAGAAGTCTTATGACTTTACATCCCTTCATAAAACGATATTGTGGCCACGAAATATCATCACGTTGCCATGAGTTAATATTCCCACTAATTAATATCTGGTGCCCACGTCATATTATCACGTTCCTAGGAGTTCATATCTCGGGCCACCACAAAACTAAGTGAACTGAAGATGTTCCCTTCCGGTCACCAAATCAGGCAGAAGAATGGTGATTCCCCCCCCCCCCCACAAATACATTTACGTAATTATATACGTAATAAATTACCCTCCGGTTGGTGCATCTAAATTACAAAGATAAATATTTTTTATAGTGCTAAATATAAAAAAAATTGCACTGTGCGCAAATAGTACTCAAATAACATTTAATTATAATTTTTATATCAGTGTGAAATAAATCTATTTTAAATATTATTTTACTACTGTTACGCCCAGGCTGGGCCTCCCCCATCACTCTGTCCCACTCTCTTGGATAACGAACACCTGCTACTGCCACCTGACTTCACTAATCACCTCATCAGCACACCACAAAAAAGCACATACCACTTCACAGTCCTGGTCTAAGCTCGTTCTTGAGAAGTGGACTGTGAAACCTCTCTCAGAACGATATCAAAGACTGCTCTACTTACCAGCAAACTGACCTCTCTCCATTGTCTCCAAGGATTCCCTCTGTGTTGCCCAGGATTGTGGTTGTGGTTGTCATCATCTTCCCCAAGTCTGTGATCGTCTGTCTCCATCTATAACCAAGAATACCGTATCCGCTACCATTCATCTGTTCAGTATACTGTGTTTTCAAAGTATTTACTCACCTTCCATCATCTCCAGTACATTCCTGTTTAAACTAATTGTTTAATAAACTGTTATTTGTTTGCACTTACCTCCTGAGTCCTGTCTGCTTCGTAACAGAAGCTCGGACCAAGACCGAAACCGCAGGATGTACTGGGCCAAAAAAATTCTCAGCTGTCTCACCAAAGGGCTTCCACCCTTCCCCGGGCCGTGCGAGCGATGGCTGAGCTACACACCACCTGATCGCAGAGGAAAAACTGCACTACTATTGCCTGGTTCTCGACTTGCGATTAAGAGATGCTGTCAAAGCCCCGCACGACCACAACATCAACCCGTTCCTGCACCCCGAAGATTTCCTTCCACGCCTGCACCACAAAGATTTATTCCCACACCTGCACCACAAAAAAACACGCAAAAAGAGCTGCCAGTGCCAAGACCCCGGAAGCGCTTACCAGAGGCTGGGTTGCCAGATTTGGGCAAATCCTCAGCTGACTTCCTTTTACCAGAGTCAAGTTCAGCTTGTGAAGAAGTTCCTGGGTATCTCATCCTGTTCCTTGCAGATTCCGCTCCGCCGATTCTCGCTCCTGAGCACCAGTTTCCCTGAGATTCCTGTTTGTATTCTTCTGAGGCTATTATTCTTGATATGTGGCATGGAGAGCCAAGTCTGATCCCGGTATCTGATCGCCTTTCGAGCGCTCTCTAGAGCCTGCTGCACCTCTCGAACGCTCTCTGGAGCCTGCTGCTCCTCCAGTGTGCCCTCTAGCATCTGCCGCGCCTCCAGTGCACCCTTCAGCGTCTGCCGCGCCTCCTGCGCGCCCTCCAGCATCTGCCATGCCTCCTGCGTGCCCTCCAGCGTCTGCCGCACCTCCTGAGCGCCCACCAGACACCACCAGCCCTGAATATCCCTTCAATCCACGGCGTACGATGAGGGTGAACTTCCCTAAGTATTTTTGGGGGGGGGGGGGGTTGGGGGTTGGGTAGTAAACATAGAGAGGGTGGGCGGCTGACAGGCTGGGATTGGACTCCTGTGGATCCTCCTAAGGCCCCAGACAGGCCATGGTCTCCAGAGACCCCAGACCAGCCTAGACCTCCAAAGGCCCCAGACCCGCCATGGTCCCCAGAGACCCCAAACCAGCCTAGACCTCCAAAGGCCCCAGACCCGCCATGGTTTCCAAAGACCCCAAACCAGCCTAGACCTCCAAAGGCCCCAGACCCGCCATGGTCTCCAGAGACCCCAGACCAGCCTAGACCTCCAAAGGACCCAGACACGCCATGGTCTCCAGAGACCCCGGACCAACCAGGGACTCCAGTTACTCCTGATCCGCCCTGGAGGCAATCCACGGTAATATTCCCTCATCCAGCATTTAGGGTCGCCCACCCGCCCTACCCTGCTGCTGCTTTCGATGGATGTTGTTGCAGCCTTCAGGAGGGGGCCTTGGGGGGGTGGCCTGGAGGGGGAGGTACTGTTACACCCAGGCTGGGCTGTCACACATTGGATTACGAGTTCTAGTCCGAGCTCGTTCTTGAGAAGTGGACTACGAAACCTCTCTCCGAACGATATGAAAGAATGATCTACTTACCAGCGAACTTACCTCTCTCCATTGTCTCCTAGATTCCCTCTGTGTCTCCAGGCTTCCAAGGATTCCCTCTGTGTTCCCCAGGATTGTGGTGTGTGGTTGTGGTTGTGGTTGTCATCGTTTTCCCCAAGTCTGTGATCGTCTGTCTCCATCTACAAACAAGAATACCGTATCAGCTACGAGTCATCTGTTCAGTATACTGTGTCTTCAAAGTATTTACTCAACTGCCATCATCTCCAGTACATTCCTGTTTAAAGTAATTGTTTAATAAACTGTTATTTGTTTGCACTTGCCTCCTGAGTCCTGGTCGCTTCGCAACAACTACTAGGGTATGAAACACATTTAAGCTATAAACCAACTCTTCGTAAGGCAACTTTGTCAGTTTCTCCAGTTATTATTCAGTTTGGTATTGATTATATTCGTATCTGATAATTTCATTGCAGTTAAAGGAATAATTCACCAAAAAAAAAAAAAAAGACAATTCTGTCATCATTTACTCACCCTTGAGTAGTTCCAAATCTGTATGAATTTCTTTGTTCTGCCAAACAAAAAAAAGACAACCTGGTTAAGAGTTATATTAGGTATCTAATCTGAGCTTCCAGAGTGGGTTCAGGATTAACTGAACAATAATTGTGTAATGTCGTATTTAAATGCAGTGGTCATTCTCAGAAACTGCCATAGTTAATTTCAGTTTTAAGTCTTGTTTCTCTTAAACAAGCTTTCTTTGAGCCAAACCAGTACCTGCCACGGTGGTCAAACAAGTTTGACAAAACTTAAGACATTGCTCAATGACATTAACACACGATGCTGCTGAATGAAAAAAAAAGAGTTGGTCATTTGGCTGGGAATTGGGAGGTGGAAGGAAAAACACTGATATTTCCGTTACTGGACAGCAATAACACTGATAAACGCTGAAATGACATCATCGCCCCATGTAAAACAATTATGAGTGACATTTTAGGGCCAGTTTCATTTGTGTTTTGTCTCAGTGGCTGTATGAGCTCATAAATCAGTGAAGTCCAGCTGTGCTACAGGACAAAAAAAATATGTAATACATATGGAGTTTGTGTCCAGTATCATTCATTACATTATCTGCATATGTCTGAATTCTTTTCTAAGTGGTCATCTGAACAGGTCAGGTTTTAATTACAGTGTCTAGACATGTGTAGAGGTCTGTGGAGGACCGTTGATTAACAATATACAAAAAATGCCAAACCAGTTCAAAGTGAAATGCATTTTGGTGAGTGGTGCTTTCTTCTGCAAATTTCACTGCCAGTAGGCTGGAGTGCTGTGGGTGTATGCCAAAGTCTCCCTGTAGAGTCAATAAGGTGTTCTGTATCGCCTAGGGAGCTGCTGTACTGTGTTCTGGGTGGTTACTTATACCACTAACCAAAATATGAGTCAGGCTGGCCTTTAGAGAGCGTCTGTGGGTGTGGACAGGAGTTGGTTCTGGAGTTGTTACTGAAGCAGTCTGCAGACTGTAGCATGGAGACAAGCTTTTTGTCTGTAGTGGTCTTTGTCATGCCACACTCTTCCAAGTGAAAGTCATTGGGGAAAAGCTCAGAACGAGAGAACACACTGCATGAATAATTGCAATATACTGAGTGCTGCACACTGCACTGCAGCAGGATCAGGGGAGTTTGGCTTTTATAGAGACATCATTACAATGATAAATTGACTAATGCATCAGCAGTGTGACATTGAAAGGCTTTAAGAGAGATCGGGAGAACTTGGAAAGAGGAAAACCATTTGTTTCATAATTTTAAATCTGTTTTGGCCTTGTATATAAATATCTTTCCAAAACAGTAATTAGGCGATCACATGAGGCATACAATCTTCTTTTTTTTGTGTTAAAACTAATAGTAAGAGAAAGTGCTGATCCTGCTGCCGTTTGAACTGAAGCATTTATACAGCAATCCATCGCACCACATCAAAGACCATCAAAACTATATTTGTTATTTAAGTATTCTGAAAAAGTTTATTTAAATTGAAAGATGAGACTTTTTAAAAAAGTAACAATATATAAAACTGGAAGTTTCCATTTAAGTTTCACTGCAGTGGTTAAAACAACTGATATTTTACAGAAAATGTTTAAGATGCTGATCAAGAATATATATATATATAGTCAGGTCCATAAATATTGGGACATTGAAACAATTCTAACATTTTAGGCTCTGTACACCACCACAATGGATTTGATATGAAATAAACAAGATGTGCTTTAACTACATCCATCAGCTTTAATTTAATCCAAATCAGGTGAACAGTGTAGGAATTACAACAGTTTGCATATGTGCCTCCCACTTGTTAAGGGACCAAAAGTAA
>JAUCMU010000002.1:4093459-4106515 GCA_032275025.1 Enteromius treurensis | reverse complement strand
TTCAGCTAATAAGAGACATGGTCTGACTCCTACTACCTAACTATATAAAGAAAGAGTTACTGAAGGTTAAATGCAGCTAACATGTCCTGTTTTAAGCCAAGTACTCACACCACCGCTCCAATGCGTCTCAGCCACCTTTGCTCTGGCAGGAGCGCTGGAGCCCAGTGTTGCCAACTTTTTTCAATGAAAAGTAACGTAAGCCAGCTTGAAAAGTCGCTAGATGACGTCATACGACAATTTGCATATTCATTACGTCATGACGTTCATTACGGCGGTTGATCTATACTAGTTATTAAAATATTACATCTGAATGATTGATGGGTTAAAATCGCCCCTGGTTCTGCATTAGATTGGTTTGTATCAAATCTCACAAATAAGAGTTTTTCAGCTGACATCACTTGTGGGGTACCCCAGGGCTCTATTTTAGGTCCAATTTTATACTCTTAATTTTTGCTCCCTCTTTGCCTTATATTTGAGTCTTTAAGGCCCGGTTTCATAAACGGGCCTTGGCTTAAGCCAGGACTAGGCATTAGTTAAATTAAGATATTTAAGCAACTTTTACAAAATAATACAGGTGTGCATATTAACACAGAACAATGACACTGACATGTTATAAGATATGTCAGAGCAAGATATTTTCATCTGAGACAGCTCTAACATGCAATTTAGTCTGGGACTAGCTTAAGCCTCGTTTGTGCAGATGATACTCAGCTTTATTTCCCTCTAAATCAGGTTCTGATTCAGTATCCTCCCTGCGAGCTTGTTCAGTGGACATCAAAAATTGAATGAAAAATAATTTCCTACGGGTGAATCAAAACAAAAAGTTATTTTGTTTGGCCTTTTGTATTTAAAGCACTTCATGGTCTTTTTAGCAGACATGAGTTTAGACAGACTTTCTTATTCTTCAAAAACAACCATTTAAAATGTAAATATTCTTTAATACTGTAAATATATTCTCTGTATTCATGTATGATGTGGTGATGAACAGATGCTGTATGAGTTTATGAGGCAGACATGGACTGTTTCGACTGTTTTGATTGGCCACGGCTGTCCGTCAATCACTGACAAACACAATAAGAGGACAGGAAAGAGACGAATCAAGCAAGGGTCTTTGTGACATCAGCAACATCTTGTTTCTCAGAACTGAGTGATTTTCATGAAGTTTGCTTCCCTAAACGCTTCTCGAATGTCGTGATTCTGGAGCGAAGCCCTATACACTGGGTCAGCGGTGTGTGTGTGGTTACGTCATGGCTCAAGCATCACAGTGATTCATGGCTCAGATCTCTGGTGAAGTCAGCTTCTCTCTTGTTCTTTGCTGTGGTTTCTGAAGTTTAGCGAATGCAGTGAAATCTGTTTCCAGTCACCAGAATCAGTAGCTTCACATTTATAAAGTTAAACTTCATCCTCCTGAAACAACAAATCCTCCTCTGCGTCTCAGGATCCAGAAGAGTTGGTGTGTGTTTGTGTGTGAGCTTGATCTGGGATTCAGAACAATAGCGCTGAGAACATTACAGAGCTTTATTTACGATGCTGTTACTGCTAAAATATGATCTTCTTCACAAAACACGGTGATGTTAATCATCCTCCGTCAGTTTTTCTGCTCGTTTGTGAGCTTTTAAATCGAGAGGAGAGAAGTTTTGTTTTATTAAATGTTTTATTTAGACTGGACTGGATACAAGACACATTTACTTCAGACATCTTCTACTTCAGAATTCTTATCAAAATGAAGTTTCTGCTTAAAACAAGAACCAATATTTGCCAACGTGGCAGAGTTAATATTGTTAACTAAAACTAAAATCAAAAGCATAAAAATGACTTTTATTACTTGAAATAAAACAAAGGAGGTGGGCAGACATCGAGATGTCGTCCTCGCTCATATGAAACGGCTGGGGTTGAGACTGAACGCCAAGAAGAGTGCTCGTTCAGAGAATCACCTATCTTGGCGTAGTGTGGGATTCGATCACGATGTGGGCTCATCTGACACCTGCTCGAGAAGACTCGATCCTTACTGCAGTCGCAAGAGTGAAAGAAGGCCGGTCACTGATTTGTCAAGCAGTTTCAAAGCCTACTGGGCCTACTGGTGTAGAGAACACCAACAAGATCCAGTCAACTGCCAATTCAGTACAGTTCTAGAGTTCTTGCAGAGTAGATTCTCTACTGGGGTCACGCACTCCGCCCTGAAGGTTTACGTGGCGGCAATATATGCAGGGAATTGGAAAGTCTAGAGGCGTGGGCATCTCGTTCCCGCAGCTCGAGTTCCTGAAAAGGAACGTCTCAATGTTATGAATATAACCCTAGTTCCGTGAAGGAACGAGACGCTGCGTATCGAAACCACACTTTGGGCATCCCCTGCCGGCGCTCCGCTGGTTGACAGGAGCTGTTTCCTGCCGGCATTCCATATGCTTATATGCTTCCTGGCTGATGACTTCCCAACTCTTCATTGGCTGATTCACATACGATTCAGAGCGTGGTCACGCTGAGGGCGTTCCCAAAGCGTCTTGGACGCAGCGTATCGTTCCTTCAAGGAACTAGGGTTATATTCATAACCTTGAGACGTTATTGTCCATTAAAAAAAAGAGTCGACTCACATTAGCCTACACGAGTCGTCAGCAATTTGAAAGGGAGGGAGTGGAAACGGTCAGTATATATTGCGTTGGCAAAAAAGGGAGACTCCAAAGACTGCATGAATTATCGCACGATTGCTCTCATTCCCCATGCGAGCAAAGTTCTTCTCAAGATCATACAAAAACGCCTCTATCCAGTCATCGAAAGGGAGTTGCCTGATGTCCAAGCTGGCTTCAGACGTGGTCGTGGTACCTGCGATCACATCGCAAATCTGCGTTGGATAATGGAAAAATCCCGGGGGTATCAGAAAAAGATTCACATGTGCTTCATTGACTACAAGAAAGCCTTTGATTGCGCTGAACATGACAAGTTGTGGCAAGCCATGCTAGAATTTAGGGATGCCGTGTCACCTGATCGGGTTGATAAGATCACTTTATGATGATCAAGAAGCCACAGTTCGTACACCATATGGAGACACTGATTGGTTCAAAATCAGCAAAGGCGTGAGGCAAGGTTGCATTCCATTCCTCCATTTCTTTTTCAATCTTTATGCTGAAATTATCATGAGAACATTAGAGCTTGACGACTCAGAAATTGGGGTGAAGCTCGGCGGACGGAACATCAATAACCTTCGATACGCCAATGATACAGCTCTTGTCTCAGAAACGGAAGAAGGCCTACGGCATCTGATCACATGGATCAAAAATGAAAGCGCAAAATTCGGCCTCTTCCTGAACATCAAGAAGACCAAGATCATGACAACAGCAGGAGATGGCGATACCAAGATAAAAATCGACAATGAAGAGATTGAGTGTGTGCAAGGATACACCTTCCTCGGATCTCAGGTTGATCGGAATGGAGACTGCGGCCTTGAAATAAAGCGTCAAATAACCTCAAAGAAGCGTGATGTTGAACATGAACAAAATATGGAAAAGCAAAGACATCAACATGACGACCAAACGCAGACTGGTTCATGCCATCGTGTTCCCCATAACCATGTACGGCTGCGAAAGTTGGACTTTAAGAAAAGCAGATAAAAGAAAAATTGACTCCTTCCAGCTGTGGTGCTGGCGACGGCTGCTCCGCATTCCATGGACAGCAAGGATGACGAACAAAGAAGTATTGGAACGCGTAAGACCAGATATGTCGTTGGAAGGCAAGATCACCAGACTCAGACTCACGTTCTTTGGCCATGTGATTCGATCAAGTTCACTAGAGAAAGACCTAATGCTGGGAATGGTCAGCGGCAAGAGACGACCAGGCCATCAGAGAACGCGATGGCTTGATACCATCAAAGCTGACACTGGGCTAAATATAAAACAACTGAAAGAAGTGGTTCAAGATCGGACAGCATGGAGAGAGCAAGCCCATAGAATCGCCAAGAGTCGGACACGACTGAATGGATAGGATCATATTTATATATAAAAGTTAACAAAAAGTACTCTTTAAGAATGTCTTAATATATATTCAAGTCTACTACTAAATGTGAGTAAGCAATAATGGCTAAAAACAATTCATAAGTTCATAAGACTCTATAGATTCCCATAAGGCCATCCAGGTTACACCATGCAATTACACGTTTTTCCTTCTTTGCTTTGACTAGGGGGCGCTAAAAAATGTAAAAAGAAATTATTTGAAAGGTCTAGTCTCTATTTTAATGAGAAATGATACATTAATATTAAATAATGTTAAAAATATGGTGGGACAAAAAAATACTATTTTCAATGGGGAAAATTGTTAATTAATATTGTGTAAATATTAATTAATAATATAAAATTCTCTCAAAATACAAAATAAAAAATATAATTAAACATAAAAATTTAACATTGGTTTTACTAGGGGGCAAAAAAGTTACATTTCAGGTGTCCGGTCACTTTTGACCGGTAGGACCATGAGTGTGACCTTCAAAATAGGAAGGCTAAATTAAAGAGGAAAGACAGCCTGTGCCTTGGACACACAGCACTCACTGAGTCACAGATAAACCTGCAGTATGATTCAGCAGTCTGTTCACTTCTCAGAACATTGGGAACAATGTGTTTTTACATATTAGATTAGAACCCATCTGAAAGATGACAAAATATACTTCCTGTATATAAAGTATATAAAATATAAAGCCTGTGCTCAGATGGATTTTTCTCCCTGTGTGTTTGAGTAAAGGACATAGGAAAATGCTGGTCCAGCAGTTGCATTAGGAGAGGTGGCACGTTTGCACTGCAGCATGATGCAGTGTTTGCACAGAGCCGGCATCTTTGGTTTCTTCCTACCAGCAAAAAAAAAATGAAATGGAACCAATTCGATCCAGCAGTGCCCCTCAAAGTGCTTACGCAGAGAAAGAGACCCTGAGCACTGCTGCATTGCAGTGGATGCGCTGCAGTGGCCCTGCACTGCTATTTTTAGGTAGAATTTATTTTAAGACTCACTGCGTCTTGCAGGTATTCTCACAGACAGTGACTACACTATATTGGACTAAACCTGCAAACTTTGCATTGTGGTAGTAGACATGAAACACTTTTTGGAACTTAAATTGTCCTGTATGACAATTGCCTAATGAGTTTATTGTTATTATACATGCCGCTGTTATGAGCACATAATAATCAAAAACAAATGAAATATTTGTATTTTCAAATATCAATTTGTTGCACCACTGGACCTAGTGGAAGTTATTTACTGGATTCATTTTAGTGTCTAAACTTATTTCAGGCTGTTTAGAGCTGTTTACAGCACAACTGAACTGTGTTTTTGTCATTAAATCATAATTTTCTTGTTTATTCCTGTAAAGCAGCTTTGCAATAATCTGTACTTTATAAAAGTGCTATTCAAATACAAGCTTGGCTTGACTTTTTATTTTCATATTAATTTGAAACAAAAATCTCAGTGGAAAATCCATGGAAAGTCAAGTTTTATATCAACTCCGTTTCAGCCACCACTTCTACTTAACTAAACCTTAGGAATCTTCCTGGTAATCTTTTCCTTTCTGACCAGGTCAGTCTTCATTAACATGTCAAAAGACTCAAGTACAAGCATGAAGGTTACACAGCAATCCAATCGTACCTCCTCTCCTTTGCTCATCACTCATGTTTATTTGTAGCATCTTCACTGTTTGCTGCCAGATTGTGGCTGCATTGAAATGTGCTCATACGTGAGTTGAATGATTTGGCTTATGTCTCTCACCTTGAAAAGACTCGAATGCATTCCTGCTGTTTTGCTGACAGTTTCACTTTGCCTGGGTGTCTGTCACTGTGAGTGCAGGATGCCAAAATGTCAATATCCCATGAATAGTGTCTATTTAAAATCTTGTCATTCTGTTTACAGTCTTTTGTTTTGCCATTTTCTTTCATGTGTTGGCGGTCAGTCTTATGCAAATGCACATCACTTTCCCATCCTCAGAAAAAACTGAATGTTGTTGCGATGTGACAGATGAAAAAATGTGCCTGATCACTAATGCTGCAGGTTTAATGGGAGTGAAAAATGGCAATTAGATTAACAGGACAAAAGCAATCTGTTACGCTGTCAATTATTCATGCAGTGCTGGTTGTCTCAAACATCAGCAGTTCGGATGGTAAAGATTGAATTACATTGAGCTCAAAGGCATAATGTCTCCTGCTTCAGTGGTCACCTGATGAGGTCTGTGACCTACGAAACTAACTCGATTATCTGCCAGGATGAAGGCTGAGTTTTATTCTAATCTGCTCATCTTCATACCAGCGGCCTCAAAATATCCCCAGCCTTCAGTGGCTGATGTCCTGTATCGACAGTGAAGAGGAGAAGTCAGGACAGCCGGATGTGGCCACACATTCCGTCCCTTAAATGACAGTAACTTGATGTCAAAGGTGGTTAGAGGCGGCTATCGATATTTCTTGGTGAAATCGGTTTGGCCCTAAACACAGAAAATAGAGCCATTAGTATATGAAGTCATGAAATAACTTCAGGAGATTCTCAGTCAGTCACGCAGGGAATCGGTGTAGCTCACGATTAGGCTGTCATCTGTTTTTTCCTAGTAATGGTGACAGATACCGAAGAATTGCATGTATGTGTGTGTTGTTTATGCTGTATTGTGGGGAACAAATGTCCCCACAAGGATAATAAAATCAGAATTTTTTAAAAATAGTTTAAGGGACAATATGATAAGAAATAGTCAATTATTTTTATCTGAAAGTGTAACAAAAATATTTCTAGTTTTAAAATTCTACCCTAAATAACTGACTTTACAGCATGCGCGTCCCGGAGAGCTCTTGGTGTAGCTTGTCGAGTCAGAGGTCAGCCAAGAAGCGCTCATATCAGTTATTTATGCTATAATTTTAAAACTAGAAATATTTTTTCACCAAAACCCAGCTATCTGCTTCAGAGGACATGTGATAACCTCCAAAAGGCCGCTATTCACAAGCATTTCCAAGCTTGCAAGAGCCAGGATAATTTTTTTTTTAAAACTCAGACTGTGTTTGTCTGGAAGAAGAAAGTCATACAGCTAGGATGGCTTGGGGGTGGGTACAATATGCCGTAATTTAAATTTTTGGGTGAGCTATTCCTTGTTAAGAAACAGTCATGAAAGTTTACTCTATACACTTAGGCAACCTTTTATTTCATATATTATTTAAAAGTAAAGTTTAAAAAAAATATAGTTTTAAGAATTTAAGTGGGCTATTGAAGTACACTTTCTGTACAGTTAAGAGGGTTGGCCAAATTGTGACAAATTTGATTATTCAATGCAGCATTGATGACGCATTAGCAAAATGTGACGTGTGCAGTGAGCTGGTGTAGAGGTGCTCAGTTAAAAATGTTGATGAGCAGGGACTTTGCAGACCGGTGTGGCTGGAGGAAGTGAGAGGAAGGCAGTAGATTTGTCATCCCAGTGGTTGTCGACACACAGGAGTGATGCGCTTTCATATATCCAAATATTATCGAAACGTTACAGGTACGGAGTGATATTATTTGATGCTGTTCAGATTTCTAGAACTGGTGTAAAGTTTCTGCAATTGACTGATCTGTTTGCGTTTGAAACTGTCACATGCTTAAAAAGAAATCACAGCATTGCATGATAGTGCTGCTTTGTAAAGGGCTATATTTTAACAGAAACATAATTATTTAAATGTTGTGTCTTTGACTCTGTGTAGATGTGCAGTGAAGTTTGTTTGAGAAGTATCTGATGAGTTTGCATATAGTTCAGTCTCAGCAGATGTTCCTTGATGGCCTTCTCCTACTCGTCTTATAATTAGCAGATATTTTGTGAAGGTCATTTGAACATGCTGTGCATGTTGTGATCTGGAGCTCAGACACTTGATCTTAAATTAATGTTGCTCTAAACTAATCAGGCTGTGCATTGAAGCTTTAACATAATTGCTGTGCAAATAACTTGTAACACATTCAAATCTGTCTTTCTGTATTGCAAATATCATGTCATTTTATAAGTAAGAGGATCTTTCCTGTAGGCAAGCTTTACGCTTAACATTGTATAATTAAAAGCTGAGCAGCATATGTGGGCTTGCTTTCTTTATTTGCACTAAAACACTGTTAGTGTTCATAGAAGTTCTAAACTTATCATGACATGCATATAACCTCTAGCATAACTTGCTGCACCTCATCACTGATTTTCTGCCGTAAAACTGTTGCCTGCTCAGTGCACTTACGTGTTGTATTGATTTGTGCAGCGGCCACCAGCACCACACCCTCAGCCAAGACCTCAAGTCATGTGACACGCTGCAGCGAGAATGAGAAAAACTACTGTGTGAATGGTGGCGACTGCTTCAAATTGGAGGTCCCACCCGGGAACATCAAACGCCTATGCAGGTACAGCTACTCATCTGCACGTGTTTAACACAGAGAGATTCAGTCTGCTAGTCCCAGAGCCATTGTACTGTAAACGTGTTTTTATCAAGTCATTTTAGTTGAGATTTTAGTCATTTCTTGCAAAGACACAGGAGAGGTAATGCCTCCTCAAATTATTAAATGAGAAAATATCCTAAATAAAACAATGCAATATATCATTCTTTTAAAAAAGGCCCTGTCCACCAGCTATTGAAGTTGCAGTGAGTGGCACTGTCTCTCAAAAAAGTAACAGGGTCACGCATTGAACCTGCGTTTTAGCACCACTCAAAGGGTGTTTAATTTTAAAACTGTTGTACAACATTTAGTGAGGTACGTCATAATGGTGTTGCAGAAAAATGTATTTAGCACATAATTCAAGTGAGCTTGAGTTGGGGAATTGCGAACACATGGGGAAAAGTCAAGTGAGAGATGGCAGTGCCTCCTAAACCACTTTTGAACGTTTGACACTTATTTATGATGATTTTTAACTAGTCAACTTGAAAATGTAACTACAACATGATTGAAGTAACTTTTTCTTTATTAAGCCTCTTGTTAAGAAATGTCTATTCCAAGTGAAATGCACTTGAAGTTTAAAGAAGTTCACTACCATCTTCTTGCATGTTTTGTTTTTTATTCCACTGCCACATCCCATTTGTGTCAAAACAAAAGCACATCATGTGTGAATGACACCAAAATATGCGGCTTCTGGTCCTTCACAGGGTGGTTAATCTTGTGCGCTAACATGTGGTTGGATCATTCTTTTCTCTTATGTTGTCATTGGTATATTGTCAAAGTGTCTAATTGTAGTGTTTGGTGATGTTTCTGATTCTGAATGTTTCTGAAACAATAAAAATATTTCTGACAAAATTAAAAAACAGTACATTTGAATTAACCTATAAAATCTGAAAAATCGCCCAGCCGTTGTCCTCAATAAGTAAACACAATGATTTTAATGGGAAGACTAATTGAAAAGTAAACACTGCTTTATTACATCAAAATAAAACTTGCAAGAATGGCAAATCTAAAGGTTCATCTATATGTCTGTGAACATTTTTAAACCTGCCATATTTACTGAGCTTTGATGACTGATAATGCGAAAATATTCTGAATATTACAACAGCTGTTGTATTGTACTGTATGTATATATTTTTGCCAATATTTATTTATTTAACTTGAAAGATGTGGTAACATTAAGCATACCTGGAACATCAATTTACATTGGATTAAACTTAAGCATTAAAGGCAATGAGGATTTGCCAAACTCATTTCAGATCACATACTGCTAACGAAGGTTTTTTACGTGCATGACTCTGAGGTATTCATGCTCTTACTGTTCAATTCTGTGAATAAGCACAAAGCAGAATGCTTAAGTCAGGACTCTGTTCTCATCAGTAAGCACTGCAGTCAAGGGGAGGTTCTCTCTGTCTTTCTCTTTACTGTAAATGCAGTAGCAGACAGACAGCAGTGCTCCTCTGGGACTGTAGATCTCTTTCCGTTTCTGCCGTCCATCAGGGGCCACATGAGTCTTAACAAACATGTGAATTTATTGCCAAGTCAAGTATCACTAGTAGTGATTTGATTTGACTAAGTAAGTATAAATGTTCAGTGTGTCCTCCAGACATGAGAAGTGTGCTGTTACTTTATTAAGTTATCAGACACACTTACTGGATTTTAGAAGAGGTGAAAAAGTCTCAGCACATTGAAGATGCGAGGTAGACAGGTAGACTTTTTTATGTTGGACTAAAGAAATGCAGTCAGAAATTCATGAAAACCACATAGAAACAACACAGCAATCACCCACAACAGCTCAGCATCTAAGCATAAAAAAATTGTTTGTTGGAAACAGTTGTCAGGTCAGTTTTCCACCCCAAAATGAAAATTCGGTCATTGATTACTCACCCTCATGTTGTTCCAAGCCTAAAAGACCTTTACTCATCTTCAGAACACAAATAAAGATATTTTTTTGATGAAATCAAAGAGCCATCTGACCCCAGCAATACAATGAAATGATCCCAGATCCAGAAACATAGAAAAAAACATCAGTGGCTCAACTTCAGATTTGCAACGCTAGGAGAATAATTTTTTTGAGCAAAGAAAGCAAAAATAACTGGTAACACTTTATAATTGTCACAAAGAGCGCCTCTGTGGCCCTCTCCGACCGACCGCAGCGGGAACCTTCGCTCGCAATCTAGTTTCTACCCGGACTCTTTATGCCCACGCACCTCGGCGAGTTCCGCTTAAGGTTTTGCTCATTTCGCTGTGATTATTCGCCTTTATAAGGCGAGGACTGTTTATCGCGTGTATGACCCTTGCTGCCTGCCTCATTGATCTCTGCCTGCTTTCTGACTACTCTACTGGATTTACTGTGTTTTGTACTGAGAACACTGCTGGATTGAATAATAAAGCCATGCAAATGGATCCGCACGACTCTGAGCAATCATTGTTACAGAAGACTTCGCCTGAACAGGACCCAGCGGCTTTATTATCTGTTGTCACAGAGGTGTCACGCCAGGCATCGATTCTCACTACACATCATCTGCAACTGGATCGATTGACCGCCAAGACGGGGGACTTAGTCAGGTCAGTGCAGGCTTTAACTACGGCTGTTCATTAAAATGCGGCACCCGTTAACCCACCCGTGGCCGTTACCGCTCCTCCTCCGGTTCTAGTTCCGGTTCCCGTTACACAACCTAGCACTTCCCGATTGTCATGTCCGGAGAAGTATAACGGTCCTGCAGGTGATTGCAACGGGTTCCTGATGCAGTGCGCAATTTACATTAACTCTCAGCCCCACTACTTTGCAACGGATGACAGTAAGGTTTCCTTAGTATGTTCACTCCTTTCTGGCAAAGCTCTGAGATGGGAAACCGCACTGTGGGAGGGTCAACAGATGAACTTCCCCTCCTATGCACATTTCCTGAAAAAATTTAAGGAGGTGTCTGATCATGCCGAGGATGGAAAGGATGCGGAGGATGAGCTTTTAACTATGCGACACGGTTCTGGTACTGTGGCGTACTATGCAGTGAGCTTTCGCACTCTGGCGGCTCAAGCGGGCTGGAAGGGAAAGCCCCTAAAGGCTATGTTTCGTCGTGGCCTCAGAGCTGATGTTCAAGCAAAACTAACCTGTCACAATGTGGGTAAGGATTTGGAGGAATTTATGGACATGGCCATCAAAATGGACAATCTGCTCCGCTGCCGAAGGGGTCGCCGTCCAGCTCTCCTTCCCTCACCAACATCCGATCCGCCACCTGAGGAACCTATGCAGCTAGGATACTCTCGCTTGTCTGAGGAGGAGCGCAAACGCCGTATGAAGAACCACCTCTGCCTCTACTGCAGACGCCCTGGCCACCTTCGAGCTCAGTGTCCAGCTCGACCTCCAAGACCATCTAATGTCCGGGTAAGCTCTGTTCCGCTTACTCCCTCGCTACTCCTTGATGTCTGCATTCAAGTACAAGATCGTTGTATTAGCATCAAGGCTCTGATTGACTCAGGAGCTGCGGGTAATTTTATCGATCAGGACTTTGCTGACCACCATAAAATCTCTCTTGTTTCATGTGACCCGCCTCTGGCCATCGCCGCCGCTGACGGAAGACCCCTAGAGGGTGGCAGGATCCATTACACCACTCAACCACTCACCTTGGTTACCAGCTCACATCACCGTGAAACTATTCAGCTCCTGGTCACCCAATCACCCAACCACACCATCATCCTTGTTCACCCCTGGCTAACACTTCACGACCCACAAATCTCCTGGAGAAATCAAGAAATCTCCCAATGGTCAGCTCCTTGTCAACAACGCTGCTTCCTCCATCCATCAAAGCAGCAACCCACCACCACAAGCATCACCGCCACATCTACAGAGTCCACCATATTCTCCCCGAACCATACCAAGATCTCGGACTGGCCTTTAGCAAAGTCAAGGCTACTCAGCTTCCCATCCACCGTGACACCGACTGTGCCAACGACCTCCAGCCGGGCGCCACTCTCCCTAAGGGCCAGGTGTACCCCTTATCACAGCCAGAGACACTCAGTATGCAGCAGTACATCAAGGAGGAGTTAGCTAAGGGCTTCATTCGTCACTCTACCTCACCGGTTTTGAACGGTTTCTTCTTCGTGAAGAAGGATGGTTCTCTTCGGCCCTGTATCGATTACCGAACACTGAATGAGGTGTCTATCAAGTTCCGCTACCCACTTCCCCTGGTACCTTCCGCACTGGAACAACTTTGCTCAGCCACTATCTTCACCAAACTAGATTTGAGGAGCACCTACAACCTTGTGCGTATCAGAGCTGGTGATAAATGGAAGACCGCCTTCTCAACAACAACAGGCCACTATGAGTACCTCGTGATGCCCTTTGGGCTGTCCAATAGCCCTTCTGTCTTTCAAGCCCTCGTTAATGACATTTTCCGGGATGTGCTAAACCAGTATGTAATTGTGTACATAGACGACATACTCATTTACTCCAGGAACATGCAAGAACACATCCAGCATGTACGCTCCGTTTTACAGAGACTGATCTAGCACCAACTTTATGCTAACTTTTTTCACCATCCATTTAGATTCATTAACTATTACCCCATCAAGTTCAGCCAGAAATCTAGGTGTTATCTTCGATGACCGCCTCTCCTTCAAAGACCATATTGCTAAAACTGCCCGATCTTGCAGGTTTGCCCTACACAACATTAGAAA
>JAUCMU010000002.1:4079241-4093359 GCA_032275025.1 Enteromius treurensis | reverse complement strand
TTCTTTTCCCTTCTAGCCTGCACTTATTTGAAGATTGCCTGTTGTACGGTATTATGAGCACTTCCTAAGTTGTTTTTGCCTCCTGTATGACTAATTGCTTGTTGTTTTCCCCACCTGTAAGTCGCTTTGGATAAAAGCGTCTGCTAAATAAATAAATGTAAATGTAAATGTAAGCTCCCCAAATGCCAATTCCATATGTCCACCATCTCCTTTCTGGGTTATGTCATTAGTTAGGAGGGGGTAACCATGGAGGATGACAAGGTATCCGCAGTTCTGAAATAGCCCCGTCCACAGACCATTTAGGAGTTACAGCGATTTCTCGGATTGACCAGTATTTGCGGACGGCTCGACGTCTCAACGCCCGCAAAGCGAGGTGGTCTCTCTTCTTCTCCCGCTTTCATTTCCAAGTAACCTACCGCCCGGGGTCTAAGAATGGTAAAGCGGACGCCCTTTCCCGCCAGCATGAACTTTCACCCTTTGATAACCAGCCGTCTACCATCATTCCTACCTCGTTGATTGTATCACCAGTTCTATGGGACATAATGACAGAGATCACAGACGCCCAACAAACGGATCCTACTCCCCCCGAGTGCCCTCCAGAGTTGACACGTGTACCCGAAATTCTCAGTTGCCGCCTGCTTACCCTCATACACGAGAACCCAAGTGTGGGTCACCCTGGCATACAAGCTACCAAGGAGCTAATTTTTGGAGGCCTCAGATGAACCAGTCACTTGCATTAAAACTAAATCCCAGCACCAACGCCTGGCAGGTCTTCTCCAACCTCTGCCCATTCCAGAACGACCCTGCTCCCACCTGGCTGTGGACTTTATAACCGACCTGCCTTCCTCAAAAAACAACACCACCATCTTGACTATAATAGACAGATTCTCGAAGGTATGCCGATTTGTCCCACTTCCCAAGCTGCCCACCGCCTGGAAGACAGCTCAAAAACTCCTCAACCATGTCTTTCGCCATTACGGCTTACCTGAGGACATAGTTTCAGACCGAGGGCCACAATTCACATCCCGTGTCTGGAAGACCTTTTGTTCCCAGCTGGGCATAAACATCAGTCTGACCTCCGGCTACCATCCCCATGCGTACGGCCAGGTCGAGAGGCTCAATCAGGAGCTGACCAAGTTTCTGCGGGCATATTGTCACTTGAATCAGTCAGACTGGAGCGACTATCTTCTTTGGGCGGAGTACGCCCAGAACTCCCTGAAAAAAACATCGACTCAGCTGACTCCCTTCCAGTGCGTGTTGGGTTTCCAGCCACCCTTATTCCCTTGGTCAGCGGAACCTACGAACCTTCCCGCGGTGGACGACTGGTTAAAAACAAGTGAAACCACTTGGGACACCTTTCACACGAACCTGCGGAGAGCAGTCCAACGTGTCACTCGCCAGGCCAATCGGCTACGAAGGGAGGCTCCTCAGTACCAGGTCGGCCAGTGGGTGTGGCTGTCATCTCGGGATCTTCGTCTCAGACTTCCCTGCAGAAAACTCAACTCGAGGTATGTGGGCCCATTCAAAATCATAAAACAAATCACTCCTGTTTCTTTTCGATTACAATTACCCTCAAATTACCGTATCTCACCCACTTTCCATGTCTCTCTGTTAAAGCCCATGACGAGGCTGCTCCAGCTGAGACCCCTCCCTTGGTACCTGACGGAGAGGACATATACCAGGTAAACCAGATCCTGGATTCTCGGCATCAAGGAGGTGTTCTACAATATCTCGTGGATAGGGAGGGGTATGGTCCCGAGGAGAGGTCTTAGATACCGGCCAAGGATATTCTGGATCCTTCTTTGACCACCTCGTTCCATCAGGACCACCCAGAGAAACTGGCCCCTCGTCCTCGTGGTAGACCGCGACGTCAAGGAGTGGCTCGCTTCCGGAGCCGCTCGCAGGGGAGGGGCTCTGTCACAGACTCCTCTCCGACCAACCACAGCGGGAACCTTCGCCCACATTCTAGTTTCTACCCGGACCCTTTATGCTCATGCACCTCGGCGAGTTCCGCTTCAGGTGTTGCTCATTTCGCCGTGATTATTCGCCTTTATAAGGCGCAGACTTTAGGAGCTTCGTTGCGAAGTCTTATCGTTCCTTAATGGTGGTAATTCCGAGCCCTGGTATTGGATTATTTGTGTTTGACTTTGGACTGTTTATCTTGTGTATGACCCTTGCTGCCTGCCTCATTGATCTCTTCCTGCTTTCTGACTACTCTACTGGATTTACTGTGTTTTGTACTGAGAAAACTGCTGGATTAAATAATAAAGCCATGCAAATGGATCCGCACGACTCTTAGCAATCGTTGTTACAATAGTAACTATTTATACCTTGTAAAGCATTTATAAAGCAGATGTAAATGCAAATTTTTCTTCCAAACAGAAAAGTTAAACACACACAACACAGAGGGATACAGAAATCAGACATTTTTTTTCAAGATGTAAAAAATGTAATAGTACAACTGTAAACTTGATAAATAAATAAAAAACTTCAATTTCATTGAAAAAAAATTTAAGTGTACAGTTGTACAGTTTCATATTTTTTTGCATTTTGAAATTAATAGTTCTGTATTGCTCTGTGTTGTTTATTTTTTCAGTTAGAAAGATAACTGAGCCTTTAAATATTTATTTAGATATGCTTATAAGGCATTTATAGCTGTATTTATAAACTGCTTACTAATGACTATTAATGTTGGAACAATGCTTTATAAAGGATGATCTGACTATTTACCAATGTTTAACTGATGATTTACAGCATGTAGTTATTATAAAGTGTTACCAAATAACTTAACAAACTCAACCATTCTTCTCCCCTGACTTGCATCTTCCACCATTTTAGAGACTATCGCAAAGCATACACACGCTATAACGTATTTGACATTATCAGCATTCTTCACATCCAGGGGAAAGCATGTGCAAGAAAGTAATATGCAGTTGTTTACACCTAAAACCGATAGATACAAGGAAAATTACAAAATATCTGACAAATACAATGTGCTGTTAGCTATTGCTACAAATATACCTGTGCTCCAGGGTCACATATGTTCATGACAAGGTTTATCCACCTTTTTCCTGCTCCCCATGATGCTCTGAGCTAATTATAGGCGTAATTTTCATTAACACTCTCTTAAAAATAATGGTGCTTCAACGATGCCATAAAGGAACTTTTTTCGTTCCTTAATGAACCTTTAACACCTGAAGAACTTTTCTGTTTCAGAAAAGAGTCTTTGTGGCAAAAGAAGGTAGTACTGATTTTATAAAGGTAAGAAAGATATGGTTCTTTAAAGAACTTTCGACTAAAGGGTTCTTTGTGGAATCAAAATGGTTTCCTCTATGGCGTCGCTATGAAGAACTTTTTAAACACCCTTATTTTTAAGAGTCTACTGTAAGCAATCAGAAAAATCAACTTATAGATTATGTCACATTAAAACAGCCCATATTCAGTCAAAATGACAGATAAGGATAATTTGTAGCAAACTTTTATGATTTGAAATGATTTGTTGCAGTCTTTTTGAGTGGAACTTCTGAAAACCAGAAGTGCTTCCCATTATTTAAAACGCAGTAGGCTCATTAGGAAAAAGGTGCATAGAACAGGCCAGTCTACACAATATATTTTGTTAAATGAATGAATTCACCTATGAAGAACGACTGGGAATATGTTGGAGATTGGGTCTGTATGTTACATTTTTTTCAACGGTATTCAAAAAGTCCCATCCGCGAATGGCACCTATGTGTGTGAGAGTGTCTATGTGGTGTTGTTGTGTAATGTTGTGTTGTGCTGTGTTCATCCTCTTTTTAACCCAGGTGCCTTCCCGGATACACAGGGAACCGCTGTCAAACCACAGACCCTGTGAGAGTCCACAAACGTATGTGCAAACATCCCCTTCACCCCCAAACACTCACGCCATCGCCGCTGTTTCCCGCTGCCTTACCACCTCCGCCATTCAAAAGACATTCTCTCCATCAAAGTTTAACTGTTGATTGGCTCTTGGAAGTGGAGACATTTGCGAGACGCTCAGCGGAAAACACCGGAGACCAGCATGTGTGCGGGGGACTTTTGGGTGTCAAACTCACTTCCTGTCTTCCTCTCTTTTCTCTCTGTGACTTCTGTCTTTCCCTCTCAGGTGCCCCAATGAGTTTACTGGTGATCGCTGCCAAAACTACGTAATGGCCAGCTTCTACAGTACGTCTATTTCCCCTTCCTGTCTGTGCTTGGATTGGAGCATGCTCAGTCAGCGCTTCCTCCTTTTTGCTTTGTCTTTGTGTTCTCGATGGACAGGTTGTCAGACAGTGATCTAGCTATTTTGGGATTATGTTTTTGTTTTCCATTACGTCTCTTTGCATGTTTAGTGTTTATTAATCTAGTTTTGTTTTGTTGGATGTTAGTTAGCTGACAATGATTAGACATAGTGGATATTCATCTGGACATGTTAGTTATTAGGGCTTTCTCTGCTCTCTGAAGCAGATCTGAAGGACCCCTGCAGAAATCCATCAGAACACTATAAACAGACTTCAAATAAGGAGGTATTATGGAGCAGACAGATCATCTCCATTTTTTTTTTTTTTAAAGTGCTGAAAAATAGCTAATTTTACTGGAGATCTGCAGAAACAATCTCTTCTTAGATATTAATAGTGTTTGCAAATGTGTTCTTTATAGCATGACCTTCATCAGTAGAGATGCTCTGGCTCAGTGTCTGGAATGGGTTTTATCACTATAAACGACATGCAGAAAAGATCCGAGCTATCAGTCAACAGCTAAATGTTTTTGGAACTAGTTTTCAATGTACTGGGGAATCAATTTTGCTAGCATTATTTCTTTCACATTTTGACTGGCTCAGGTATCAGACAAGCAGCAGCAGGTTTTCTTCTGGATGTTACAGATAGTTTAGGTGGCCGTGATCTGCATGTGTTTAACAGCATGTTTATCTAAAACATGTGCTGGCGTGATGACATGAATAACCGAGTCTGACTTTGTCCATAGTAAAATGTGAAGGGTCGGTCTATATAATGATGTGAGCGCAGTGACATCTGCATGTGCATGTCCTTGTGTCATGATGACAATCAACCATACGAGTCTGTATATAGAGATGCACATCGCTATATACAAATGGCAAACCATACATGTATCTCTTAATGAATTCCAAAAGCATTAAATGATGCATATTCATGGTGGGTTTAAAGTCAAACAGTATTGGCATGAATGATTCCTTTTACTATGTCTTGTGTGTCTGTGTGATGTACATGCTGTACTCTACATGCTGAAATGACTTTGGAGGTTGTTTGAGGTGGTGTTTGTGTGCAGTCAGTCAGATTTGACATCACCGCTCAACTGTTTTCTGTTTGTTTGTGTTTTGCTTTCTTTTCATCACCTTGTCTGCCTTGGCAGAACATCTTGGGATTGAATTTATGGGTATGAATCGTTCTTTCCTCCTAGTTTGTAGATTTGTAGGTCTAGAAGCTTGAGCCTCTTTCCTTCAACTTCAGCTGGTTTCCTTTTGCGTATGAAGGGATCAAACAGCCATAACAAGATGATTGGAGATTGACATCATTATTATTCTTTATTATATCAATGCACCGGACTTTAAATGACTGCTCAGAGCCATTCTGCAGGTTTCTAGGTTTTTAGGCAAGAAAGTGTATAGCCGCTTCAAAGCATGCGATGTGCAGGGGTGCATTAGCCCGCATGGTAGGAAGGATGTTTTTAATTATTCAAGACCTCTGATATATCCTATTCGAAGCAGATATGTAAGGCTTTCTCTCTCATCCACACATACACACACACACAGAGAGGTAGCTAAAATAATTCACACACAGTTAAGCTATGCAGAAGAAAAGCCGTTATGCTGTGTTTAGATCCCTTCAGCTTTGCCTTGCTTTTGCTTTGCTTTGCCCTCCGTTTATGCATCCCTTTATCTTCAGCATGACATCGCATTTCTCACTTTCTTCCATGTTTTCTCTTATTTTTCTTCTTCTTCCTCAGTGTTTTATCAGTGCGTGTTTGTAGTGATTGCCATTGTGTTGTGTGCATCAGGAATATGCCATATTTAGATATTTAAGATCTAAATCAAATGGGTGGTAGTGTTTGCTCACAGGCCTTAATAATGTGTATGGTGACAAAAAACCTACAGTCTTCTTTGAAACAAAGAACATGTAAAGTCAAAATAATCTAAATTGTTAGTACTGATGACATTATATTGCACTCAGGAGTGTGTAAAGTTTTTTGAATGACATATATGTTGTGACATATCTTACCAACAATAGGCATGTTCAAATTATAGTGGTGCTGCATAGACTGTTCAATGTATGATTTCATCATAATCAGTCTTCTCAAAATTGAAAAACAATATCAGTCAAATTCAAACAAAAATTATAAATAATTATCTAAAATACAAGTTAAACAACAAATTATGCAACAAAAAAAGAAAAGAAAAGAAATATAAGCTTGTCAAGATAAACAAACAACATTAAGGTTGACATTGTGGTTAGGAAGAACCCATTTCTTAAAGTGATGCTTAAATGAGTTAAATGATGTACATTCTGAAAAAAAAAACTACTTGACCAAACAACAGTTTGTTTGGAAGCTTAGGTTTCGAATGGCAGTGTTCACATTCGAACTGTACTAACAGAGTTTGTTGTAATTGAGCCAATGACAATTGTAAACACACACTTAAACTTCAACACACCTGCCTGATTAAGTTTCTAGTAGAGGTCCTGAAGACCTTAATTGAATGTGTTCAGTTAGGGTTGGAGCAAAATTCTGCAGCGAATTTGCCCTCCACAAGCAGGATTGTACACCCCACTTGTCTATTGCAAGTTAAAAAAGTGAATGTCATCTAAACTAAACCCAACTTATAAGAAATTTGCCATGACCATGTCAATTGTATGTCAACACAGGACAGAAAAATATGCTTGTCAAACAATTTCACAGGATTTTTCCAGACATTAAGTTGTGTTACTAAACTGTGAGTTTACACCACTACCAATTCATGACTTTTTATTAAAGCCTTCAGCATCCATCCATCTACTGAACGTTCACGAAAATATTAATCAAAACAGACTAACAAATGAACAATATGACAAAAGAACTTGCTGAAGGCTTTGATAAATTCAGTCAGTTAGTGTTCTGATTAAGCTTAATAATTAAATGAGTGATATGCATGACTGAGCAATAGAGACATCCAAGAGGCCTCGGGCCCTGCAGAGTTTGCATTTCATGTAATTGTGATGACATGATGATTCTGTAACACATCCCATTGTCTCCTCCCCTCTCAGCAAAACTACATCATGAGATCAATAAACATCTATGTGTCCTAGTAGCAGTAAATCCTAGTATCTAATGAAATTCTCCAGCGTCACTTGAAACATACATGTGTGCTACAGTAGCTTCTGTTCTTACTTGGAAATCTGTTGGCATACAGTAGTTATTATAAAAAACAAAATTCCAAGTAAGAATGTGACAGATGTGTGTGATGTGTGTGTTTTTCACCTGGAAGCTTCAAAAGCAGTCTGTCCTCTCTTCCAGAAGCTGAGGAGCTCTATCAGAAACGCGTTTTGACTATAACAGGCATCTGCATCGCTCTTCTAGTTGTTGGCATCATGTGTGTGGTGGCTTACTGCAAAACAAAGTAATTCACTTTTTGAAATGTCTTAGTTTGTACTAATGTTTCACTCAAAAACTAAAAGTTTTTGATAGCCATTGAGCATGATCTCCTGTAGTCTAAGAGCTGTTCATGTTTTTGCACATGTAGGAAACAGAGGAAAAAGCTGTATGATCGTTTGCGGCAGAGTTTACGAGAACGAAACGCTGCGGCCAAAGGCCCTCAGCACCCTCCACCTGAAAACTTGCAGCTGGTCAATGTAAGTAACAATCAATTCAACCTTCTATTTTAACTTGCACAAAAATACTTTCACAATAAAGACAAAACATATATATATACATAATAACTAAAGAAGGTGCAGGCCAAATTATTTGCTTATTATCCCAACCCTTTATACATATGTATCTGACAAGCTTTCCTTTTTTTCCTGGATTTGATAAAACAAGATAAACAAAACAGTAACATTAGACATTTCCCAAGATGTACATACATAATTACAAACAAAAAATAATTACAAAAATACACAATCCGGATATTATGTCAGTGGTTTAAATATTGAAATAACATAACATATAAGTACAAACTATTTATATTAATTAATTTAGTTATACTGTACATCAACTCATTTTTAAACCTTCTTAACGTTGCACAGTGAAATACATCATTTTAATTTTAATCAAAATTATTACATAGATTTTATTTATATATATATTTATTATTACTTTGACATATACACCTATTTTTGTATTAGTTATTTTAGCACTTATTTTTTCAAACAAACATATGGCTCTTAGTTTATACTGGCATTCTCTGATTTCAAATAGCCTCTGAAAAGTTTTTTTTTATTATTAAATTTTGTAAAAACAGGTAGTTGACATTAAATAAAGTCTATAACATGCTATAAGAATAACCAATAACAATCAACTTCTGTCTAATTTTAGCATTACATGCCGAAAAATACCGCCCCTCCTCATGTGCACGTGATGGAAAAAGAAATGGAAACATCCCTTTCTACAAACGAGTTTACCTCATCAACACATCCATCCACTGCTGTCACTCATTCCTCCAGCCAGTGGTACAGTACAATACCAGCATACACATAGAATTACTAGCTGGAAAAATCAAATGTCACTTTGTCCTATTTATTTGTATCAATTTATTGAACTTCCTACAATACACACAGTTGCAAACAGCTTTACAGGAAGTTATGTTATGTTTAATGATAAAAAAAAACACTAACATTGTGAAATATTATTACAATTAAATATAAAGGTTTATTTTAATTTATTGTGAAATATAATTTATTCATGTGATGTAAACCGTATTTTTCATCATCCATTACTCCAGTGTCATAATACTTCAGAAATATTTCTGTTTTATTAACAATATGCAGATTTATAATCAGTGTTGGAAACGTCTCAGTCTCAGTAATGTAACCCTCATTACCTGAAGAAGGGAACGGGTACATTACGTCATTGACTGACATCATGGGATCCCGCCTGGGAGACCAATCGACTCTGATCTTTTGAAAAAAAGCCAATGAGAATTGGCCAGTGGTTTTTGCATGCTTAGCCACTCAAACCACCATTAAGTTTCTGCTTCTGAACCGTTGGCAACCGACTCCCCAGCGCAGTCTGACCTTGTGGCAAGAGGGAAGTAACCACTCCCTTCCCTCCTTCAGGGAACAAGGGTTACATACATAACCGAGACGTTACTTTTCAGTCAGTCACTGTGACGTTACAGTTTTATGCTCCATGTAAAAGCGCAGTGCACGTACGGGACACAGCAACTCGAGGGTTGGGTCTGCCTGCTCCAAGGGCAGTGCTTGCAAGTTCACCAGTGGGAACTTTGGGTACATAACAAGGTCTGGGTCACAGGATAATGTGAGAGTAGGTCGGACCAAATTCAAAGCTCAAATCGCTGAATGAGAAGGTGTGCAGGTCTCCCATCCTCTTCATGGAAGTGAGCGAAGAGCAGGAGTAAAGTTTTTATAAACAAAAATTTCAGCTCAACTGGATAAAGCAGCTCAAAAGGTGCTTGTAGTCCAGCCAGGACGACAAAGAGGTCCCAAGAAGAGATTAGGTTAGGTTCAACCTTTTCGCCTCTAAGAAACCTGACGATCAGATGTTGTCTTTCCAGGCAAAGCTCGTCAACTGTATCATGATAGGCAGTGATAGCAGTGACTTTCAGAGTGGAAGGGAACAGCTCCTCAGCGAGAGGAGCACCAGTCAGTTAACAGACCCCACTTCAGGGCGTAGACCTGCCTCATAGAGGGGGCCCTCGCCTGAGTGATGGTATCCACCATGGCCTGGGGAAGGCCAAAGAGGTCTACCGAGTCCTGTCCAGAAGCCAAATGTGTAGGTTCCTAGCGATCGGGAAGCGGGTTCTAAATTGTGCCCATCCCCTGAGAAAAAAGCGCCTTCCTCAGGGGAATCTTCCTGGTCCTCCCTGATCTTGCACAGAGTCTGTGCAAGGAGCCTTAGTGGGAAGATCCCGAGGCCAGCTGTGTGCCAGAGCATCCGTGCCGAGGGGTGCCTCTATCAGGGAATAAAATAACTGGCAGTGGGAGGATTCTTGGGAGGTTAACAGATCCACCTGGGCCTCCCCGAACCAACTCCAAATCTGCTGGATCGTCCCGGGATGGAGTCTTCATTCTCCGGGTAAAGTAAGTTGTTGTGAAAGCACATTGGCTCCACGATTCAGGTCCCCCAGAACATGTATGACTTGCTGTGATTTCAATGTAAATGACTCCAGTGGAGGAGATGGCGGGCGAGTTGCGACAGGTGACAGGAACAAATACCACCCTTATGGTTGATGTACGCCACCGTCACTATGTTGTCTGTCAGGACCAGCATATGCATGCCCTGCAACATCGGTCGAACTCGGCGCAGGGCAAGCAATACGGCCAACAACTTGAGGCAATTGATATGCCACTGCAGTCAGGGTCCTGTCCAGGAGCCCAAGGCTGCTTACCTGTTGCACACTGCACCCCAGCTCATCAGAGAAGCATTGGTGGATACTACCATATGCCTCGACACCTGTCCTAAGGGCACCCCACCCCGTAGGAACATAGGGTCTGTCCAGGAGTTAAAGAAACGGCAGCATTCCGGGGAAACGCCTATCCAAAGTGGACCACTGCACCATGCCCATCTCGGGACCCAGCCGTGCAACCAATGCTGAAGCGGTCTCATTTGTAACAGGCCGAGTGGCATAACTGCGGCTGCCATATTTCCCAGGAGCCTCTGAAAGGAGGGCACAAGACAACACAAGGGCCAGCCCAAAGGGGAGGACCTTGTACTGATAAGCCTGACCCTCGAAAGCAAACCAAAAGGCCGATGGTCTGTGTCAAGGCAAAATCAAGACGGAAAGAACGCATCCTTGAAGGGACCGATTCAGGACACGCAAATCCAAGATTGGCCTTAACCCACCGTTCTTCTTTGGTACAATGAGATAGGGGCTGAAAACCCTGAATTTATCTCAGTTGGAGGGACAGACTCAATCGCATCCTTCGCCAGCAGGACAGCGATCTCTACATGCAGAACAGAGGTATCCATCTCCGAATGAATGGAGGTGAAATTGATGCTTGTGAACCTTGGTGGGCGCCTGTCGAACTGAATCACTTAGCCGAGTCAGATCGTCCTGATCAACCAGCGAGTCGGACTAAGGAGTGCTAGCCAGACCCTCGCTCTGTGAACGGAGCAGTCAACGACGTATCCACGGTGAGGCAGCCAGAGGAGAGAGGGGGCTCGGTGAACAGCACACACCAGCTCTCCCCCTTCCCGCGGTGGCAAAATGAAACCATTTATCTGAATGTGAGAAGACAGGGCATTGCTTACAACCTGAACATGGCGATTGAGGCCAAGAGATTTGGAAAATTGCTCTTTCTGTGAATTAGGACAGCGAGGGAGTGATCTTCGCCCGAAGAGAAAAGCGGTTTTCCCTGTGCAGTTCCTGCATGAACCTCTGATCAAAACTACCCTTGTGCAGTTCATTGGTGCCTTGGCCTGGTGGACCTGCAGGATGGCCATGGCATTCAACGCTGAAGTGGCATGGCCCACAGTGCTTTAAGGCAGCGAGAGCCCAGAAACCAATTGTTCAGCCTCGAGTGTTCGAGTGTTCGTGGGGGATTCACCTCCAGCACAATGCTCTTGGCTGCCCAGAGGAGCATGCCCACCAGCTTCACCTTAGATTTCTGAGCAGTCACCGCTGATGCTGACGAAAGCCCCTCCTCTGATGCAGAGAGAGACATCTCATTATCTTCTGGGGCAACAAAGGAGATGCTAGGTCTGGCGAACTGGAAGGGGTAGTGAACGAAGCTAGCCTTCTAATGAAAGAAAGCCGTGACCTGAACAAAGCCATGGACATGGCTCACAATGAGGGCATGAACCATCCACGAAAGCTGTCTCAGCGTGACTGATGTCCAGACAAGTGAGACAACGATCATGGCCATTGTCAGAAATGAGGAAACTCCCGCATCTAGAAGCACATGGTCGAAAAGACTGTGAAAAGGGACTGCCGAGGGGAGGAGCACGCACACAACTGCACCCAGTGCAGTCTCTCCACTGAAATGCAGGAACGCTTCGACTGAGGATCTCGAACAGCAGGTAATACTTTTCTTCTCCAACTTTGCAAGAGATCGCCTCAGAAGCAGAAAGCTAATGGTGGTTTGCATGCCGCCATCTTATATACCCGTATGTACAGAAGAGTGGCTAGGCATACAAAAACCACTGGCCAATTCTCATTCGCTTTTTCTCCAAAGATCAGTTTCGATTTATTTCCCAGACGGGATCACATGACGTCAGTCAATGACGCAACTAAAAGGGAACAAGTATGCTGCTTAACTTTTTTTGGAACCTGTGATACTTTTTTCAGGATTCTTTGATATAAACTGATAAAAAGAACAGCATTTATTTGAAATAACAACATAAATCTTAACATTTACTTTTTATTAATTTAACACATCCATGCTGGGAAAAAAATGTAATAAAACAAATTAAATTAAGAAGTATATATTATTACAAAATTTTTTTTTTAAATAAATGCTGTTTATATATATATATATATATATATATATATATATACAGCAACAACTATTTCCGATATTGATAATAGATCAGCATATTCGAATGCTTTCTGAAGGATTGTGACACTAAAGTCTGGACTAATGATGCTGAAATTCAGCTTTTTGAAATGCCTTTGAAGAAAGTGGTAAACATACATATGAAACAAGAATTATTGTGAATGAACAGCACATGACTAGATAATGCGTGTAATAAATGCTATGGCTTCTCACAGCTGGAGTAATGGGAAAGCAAAAAGCATGGTTTCTGACAGTCACGCAGTCCTGGTCCAGTCATCAGTGGAGAACTCCCGGCATGGTACGCCTGGTCACAGGGGGCGTCTTAATGCTACTGGTGGAGTCCATCAGCTCAACAATAATCTGAAGAGCTCCAGCGAAACCCAGGGCTCCTGCAGAGATTCCCCCTATAGTGAGAGGTACCATTCACTGCACTCCTGCTAAATCTCATCTCTGCTCACTGATAATTGTGAATACTGTCCAAACATAATGGGTTCTGTCATGAAAACTTTCTGAGGTTTACCTTGATTGTGTATGTGACAGTGTTAAATTTGTTCTCACACGCAACCATGCGACTGGTTCACTCTCTGAATCAAGTAATGAGAACCTCTTGTGCAGGTTTCGAGTGTCAATGTAAACATCTTACTTGCATAAAGTTTTGCAAAAAAAACTAATTCACAGAGGTCCTTTTTTATTAGTAGCCAACAAAATCAGAAGGAGCTTTATTGCCAAGTATGTTTGCAAATACAAGGAATTTGTACAAAGAAAAAAAAATAGAATTAATATTTTTTTATATTAAATTAAACAAATTGCATGTACAGGTGTGCTATTGATAAAAAAAACAAAAAACATTTAAAGTTGGCCCCCTGAGTCTTATCAGTACCTCATTCATTTAGAAAATTAAACCTATTTTACTTGACCACATTATGCTCACAGACAGAGCATGTGACAAAGTACAGTCCACAAACACATAATTTGCTCTGATTGCCTGATTTTTCTATAAACAGCAACACATTTTTATCTGACACATCTATTTAAATTTCAGTCTCAACAAACATTATAACAAAGGTTATGAGTTGATTTAGCTGTGTTTAATGCCCAAAACATAGAGGGAAACACACAGGAAAACAAAGTATGCCTTAAGTCTTACAGGTAGGTGCTTGTAACTACAGTATGTTTCAAAATAGCAGCTGTCACTGCACTACTATATTATAAGTGGCTTGTAGCTTAGTGCAGTTTTGTAGCAACTTTTCCAACACTACTGTCTCAGTTCATTGTGTGCGCCCTCCAGAGGTCACACTTGTCAGCCACAAACAAGTTACTTTTTAAATATGGGCAGAGCTTGAGTGTTTGTTTTTAATATAATAAGTTCTATTTATAGCAAATGTAAAAGCACACCAAAAAGTGTCACGAATAAACCTCAGGCTGAAGAAAAAGTAAATTC
>JAUCMU010000002.1:4003210-4038081 GCA_032275025.1 Enteromius treurensis | reverse complement strand
TTCACAGCTGTTGGAACAGCCTTTACGTTAGTTTGGGCATATTATGAGGACATAAATTAGATTAAACTGCATGTCCGACCATAGAAAATGAATAAAATAAAAAGAAAACAACACCAACTGATCAGCACAAAACTATTGATGCATGACGTTGCTACGACGTTGCCCTTACGAACTGGCGACGTATAGGCACTTTTCACTTTTCCGGTTGCCACGACGTAACTGGTAACGTCGCTACGACGAAACTTTGATCACCAGATTACGTTGCAGTTACGAAACAGTTACGTAATTTTGTTAGCTGGGATAACAACTCCAAATCAGCCACCCCACCAACTGCACAGCAACACCCTAGAAATCACCAGAAGTACCTTAGCAACATGCTAAAAACCACCCCAGGAACTTTCCCTGCAGAAAAAAAACAGCTAAAACCAGCTTAGGATGGTTGGCTGGTTTTAGTTGGGAGACCAGCCTGATCTTAGCTGGTTTAAGCTAGTTAGCAAGCTGATTTTAGAGGGGGTTTGGACACATTTCCAGCTTGCCAGGATGGTCTTAGCTTGTTTAGGCTGGGAGACCAGCTATTTCCATCTTAAACCAGCTAAAACCAGCCTGTTAGCTGTGTTTTTTTTCCAGCAGGGTTGGCAGCTGCATAGTTCACTAACTGATTGTTTCTCTCTCTCTCTCTCTCTCTCTGTGTGTTAAAGTTTGGATTATGGAGAAGAATCAAGGATTACGGCAGGACCAAGAAAATGTAAGTCTACACACAGACACACACATAGACATTTGTGGCATTTGTGGTTTATGGGGACTCTCCATTGGCATAATGTTTTTTATACTGTACAAACTGTATGTGGTATTGCCCTACACCAGTGGTTTTCAAACCTGTCCTACAAGCACCCCTGTCCTGTACATTTTGCAAGTCTCCCTTGATTCAACTCATCAGCTTATTAATATAGACTGCAAAACCTGAATTGCCATCATGCATTGCACTCTCACACCTGTTCACATTCTGTAATCATCACTGTCAGCTGCACTCATCACCCCACCCCTTCATCCACACTATTTAACTGTAATAATATACCCCTTGTGTGTCTGACAAGGGAGACATACAAAATGTGCATGGCAGGGGTGCTTGTAGGACAGGTTTGAAAACCACTTCCCTACACCTAACCCTACCCCTTACCAAAAACTTTGTGCATTTTTAGATAATAAAAAAAAAAAACTAAATGGTGTTGTTTTTAAAGCCTTTCGAACTATGGGGACAATGGAAGTCTCCTCATAAATTGTAATACCTCTGTCATACCCATGTCATTAATAAAATTGTGTCCCCATAATCCACAAATCCCACACACACACACACAGCTGTAGTGATTGCTGTTATTAATATCTCTGTTCTTGTGTTCAGATGCCTGTTTTCTCACACTGGATCCAAACACTGCACACACTAAACTCATTCTGTCTGAGGAGAACAGAAAGATGACATTTGTGAAAGAGAATCAGTCATATCCTGATCATCCAGACAGATTTGATTATTATGAGCAGGTGTTGTGTCGAGAGAGTGTGTGTGGACGCTGTTACTGGGAGGCTGAGTGGAGTGGGAAATATGGTGTGCGTATATCAGTGTCATATAAAAGCATCGGCAGGAAAGGTGCGGGTGATGAGTGTGCTTTTGGACGTAATGACCAGTCCTGGAGTTTGTACTGCTCTTCCTCCAGTTACTTATTCAAACATAATAACATAGAGATTGAAATCCCTGTGAAACCCATCATCAACTGTCATAGAGTAGGAGTGTATGTGGATGAGAGAGCAGGAACTCTGTCCTTCTACAGTGTCTCGGAGACAGTGAGACTCATCCACACGATCCAGACCAAATTCACTCAGCCGCTTTATCCTGGGATTGGGGTTTATTTTGCTGGATCATCAGTGAAACTATGTTAATGGATTAGAATAAATTGACAAGAGATTCTACCCATACCATGTCAGAATAAATGTGTGCAATAAATCCTCATATAGACAGTAAAATCTGTTGTGTGTGTGTCTGACGTCTTCAGGACATGGGTGTTCATGAGAATTTACATTGGTTGCATTTAACCTGTAAAAATGTGTTAGACATAGTGGCTCCCCAAAACAACTAAACAGCATAAAGGTCTGATCCATGGTTATACTGTATGATAAGATAAGATGTCTTAGAAAAATCTGTGGGCAGGCAGAAAGAAAGTGAGCAAGAAATAAGTAACCCAACCCCGAAACAATCAGGATTTTGTTGAGATAATAGAAAAAACCATAATAACCATACACTGTGAAAAAAAAAGTTTTGTTAATTCACAGCCATCTACCGTTTTACAGCTCTTCATTGTTACAGCATGTTACTGTTATCCTGCCATAGAAATTAACTCTGCTCCGATTGCTTCAAACAGTGCAACACAATGTTGACTAAACTAAACTAACACATGTCTCTTGTGTAAAAACACATTAATACAGTCTAGTTAAACATTTATTATTCTTATCAGTTCATAGCTTTGCATAACTTATTTTATTTCAGTAAAAATAATCTGACTGTTATGTTTTATAGTAAATTGCAGATGGTGATTTGATTAACATGGTGGATGAGTGGTGCGTGTTCTATGGCTTTTTGTAAGATCTCAATACAGTGTCCATCATAATTTTGCGATTATAGTGCAAGGTTTATCTCCTGGCTTCCATGGAGCGAGGCTGCAATGTGAATTATCGATTTTAACTTCTCTGTCCATTTGAAGCATCTCTTTCAGGAGTTTGGTTATCGATGTGGGTGTATTTGATCCAGGTTGCACAGGGATCCCTGTGATGCAAATATTCCCTCTCCACAATCCGCTCTTCCATATCTCCTGACTTTTTCTGTCAGGTCATCCACTTGGCTTGTGAGTTAAATTATGGTGGCTTAAAGAGCAAACATCTCATCTGACCAAGTTCAGAGCCCCCCTCAACATTCTTTAGCTAGTGTGTTCTTCAACTCTTACTATATTATAGAATTATATATTATATATTATATATCTTTCTTCAAAGAGGAAATAATGTCTGCTTTTATAACCTCTGGGTCCATTATTGTTTCTTGAGCCCATCCTGTAGACGTAACAGTTCGGCCAGAATCACTTTGACCCAAGGATTTAGGCCTTTAACTGGTGGGGTCCTGAGTACTTGTATTTATAGAGATTCGCAGCCACCCACAATTATGATGTTAGAGTGGTGTTGTTTTATGTGATTTGTGAAAAGGGTCCTGTTAGTTTTCAGACTTGGAGCTATTGTAGGGTTGAATTATTATGGGTTCTGAGTGGGAACACTGTAAACACTTCTTACTCGATCAAGCCCCCATATAGCAGATATTTTAAATGAAAAAAGTGCACAATACACTACCGCATTATTGCAGGGGACCCAGGGAGGAAGAAATATGCTCTTTTGTTGAGATTTGGGGTACCACTAGCCCGGAGACTAGCGGCTGTCTGCGAACAGACGAAGAGATCTCCATCCGGCCCTCCTCCGGATTACCCGGTTACCCTGCCAGGAAGTAGAAGCCTGCGGACACAGTTGCATCGCAATAGACCTCTCAACCTGGGGGACCCCCGTGTACCCCTTAGCTGCGCCTCCATCAATGGTGGTGAAGGAGGACGAGCCACTCGATCGCTTCCTGGCAGTGAAAGGTGCCTTCCACGACTGAGTCAACTCGTCATGCACATCCGGGAAGAAAGGTACCGGAGTAGGTCCCTGTGCGCCAGCACGAGCCACACCCAAGTACCAATCGTCAAGCCTGGAGGGCTCAGGACGTTGTGGAGGGTTCCACTCAATTCCGACCCCCCTGGCAGCCCGGGCAAGCATAGCAATCAGTTCCGGATCAGTATCCGGTACAGTTGAGCGCCCATCGGACGCCGCACCGGACCCGGATGCCTCATCTCCAGAACCGTACTCTCCTCCCGATGCAGTAACCGACATCTGGTCGTCAGGGGGAGCCCCGGTCCGGTAGACCGAACTGTCCCAATGGGAGCGCGGGTGACAGGAGGCGCTCCCCGTGGAGAGTTCCTCACTGTCACTGTCAGGCTTTCCCTCTCACTCCCAGAAGTGGAAGCTCCGCGGTCACTGCCAGCGCGAGCTCCAGATCGCCGAAGTGTACTAGGGACTTCCCCACCGGCCATGTAGTTAAGCCTTGTCCGCAACTCCGAGATCTTCCCACAAGAGGAACATGAACCATCCACGAATGCAACTCTAGCTTGCTGAATGCCCAAGTGTTCGTGACTGTCCGCTGGCGCCAGGTAACGGCCACATCCAACAACGCATCTTCGAAAGGAGCATCTTGATAAAGATGTACCACACCGTAAGTAGCTTTTAGCTTTGCTCTTTTGGGAAGATTGCGCTCGGTAAAAACATGCAGATGGACGCAGATGCAAAATGTTTACCACCACTGGACTGGAAAACAGCTGATTCGTTAAATATTTGTTGAGAAACAGCCAGTGATTGCCTTTATGAATGGGCCAGTGCTGCTCTGAAACGCACAACTGGTTGGCTTTGTTAAAACATTTTTCTCGCCGAATCAGAGATAAACAGACAGCATTGTGACGACAATGTAACACACTTAATACTAGCTTAATAATACACTTCTGTTTGTTGAGCTGTTGTATAAAATCAATTAATTTGCGATCGCGCTGACATTCTAGTTATAACATTAGTTAGATCTCTCTCTCTTATATATTTACACACATATATATATATATATATATATATATATATATATATAACAGGACAGGACATTTTGCCTCCATATTTAAATGAGGCTAAATTAGAACTATTCTGATAGCCTTAATCCATCACTGAAAAACTCTCATGATGTTGTTCTTTTTTTTCCAATGTTACAATACAGTTAGGATATTATTAAATGATAAATATCGCACACTCCTCGCTCATTTACTCTCTCCATATGAAGCTGTCTAGTGCGTCACGGTGTCATTTGATATTGTACAAATTTACCACAGCCACAAGATGTGATTTAAACATACCTGTCTGCGTTGAGATCTCAGATTCTTTCTTTTAATTAATCCTTAAATTTGGACTCTTCCGAGTTAAAATTCTTCTTTTGAACATGTTTAAAATCACCAGTAACCTGCCACACACTCGTCACTTACAGAGCAGCTGTCAGATTTTCACCATGCTGCTCACGACTCGGGCGCTGCTTTAAACTGCGTGTGTGGTGTTGAATGCTGACCTGAGGCATAACATCTATGTAAATAAATGAGCAATTTGTTTCACTTTAAATTAAAAACAAATTATTGTAGCCAATACACGTTATTTAATTTTCTAAATTAAGATTTAGAGAATAATTGTATAAAATATATAAAATAAATAATACTTAAGGCATTCCAGCTCAAGTTTTTCAGAGCTGCCGAATTATGTTATTGACCCCCTAATATAAGCCTTTGTTTCGTTTCCCAAAGAAGGGATGGATCTATATTAGGCTGCTTGGATGTTTTTCATTAAAAAAAACATCTGTTCTTTTTCCTAGAATTTAGAGTCAGTTAGCAATGTTGACTGTAATCGCCAATGACGAGAAGCCGGGGTAATATAGGGTGGAGAGATGACTGCATAATCTGGTTTATGATCATCTAAAGTACAAATGCCTATAGCACACGCCTTTGTTCGGTCCATAATCTGTTTAGACACAAATACATTATCTATTCTAGAGGATATCCTATGCGGGTGCCAATAAAACGCAAAGCCTTTAACTTTAGGGTTTATGATTCTCCATGCATCAAGTAGACCAATATCTTCATAAAACTTAATCACTTTAGTTGGCCGTTTTGAAACTGTAGTACTTTTAGGTAGGTTGAGGGCTATATTGGGATCCAGCACACAGTAAAAATCTCCACCAATAATCATAAGATTAACAGAAAAAGACGAAATTTTAGCAGTTAATTCTGAGGAAAAATAGGTTCAAATATATTTGGAGCATATACACTTCCGATGAGGATCCTTTCACCAAAAAGCTGGCCAAGAATAAGAATGTATCATCCTCCTGTATCTTTTGTCATATCCTCGAACCTAAAATGTAACTTCTTATTGATACTCACCTACTGTGCGAATTAAAAGAGGAGCTGAAAACTTGACCCACCCTACCTCATCTGAGCTTCATATGTTCTGTTTCAGTGAGGTGGGTTTCCTGTAATATAGCAATTTGAGCTGGTTCCCTTTTAAAGGAAGAGATTTACTTTTTGCCTCTTAAATACATGGTTAATCTCATTAAGGTTTAATGAAACAATCTAAATATCACTCATAAGTTAAACACCCCAAAATATATAAGAGGACCAGTGATAGAGAACTGGAATTCCGCTTCAGAAAGGGCATTATAGGCACAGAGAAATCATAGTATAATTTCACCACTTTAGAAATGAACAAAAACTAAATAAAAATCACAAATGTTTTCCAGCTTACGAACGAGATTTTGACATTTAAAAATAAAAAAAAATCGTAAAGTAGAAAGAACACATGGCCAACCGACCTATGAACAACTTAAAGTGACCAGATATTTCAGAACCAATGACCCCAAGAGGCCTAATGGTCATGCCCAAAAAGATGACCAGTAAAAAAACTTAAACATTTTTAAGCAACCCCCTCCCGCATTAAGGACTTCTATGAGGAAAAAATACATGAAAATAGTGTGGAGCACTATTTTTGTTTCACGATAAAGAAAAATAGACCTACAAATCAACAGACTGACATGACCTCGCAGCCAGTTTTTAAAGTCTGCTGGGGAAAGGAGAGTAGTGGTCATTCCTGCGGTTTCCAGAGTGAACAGAATAGTGACGAAAATACTCCTTTCAATGCCATACAGTGAGATCCATCATCAAATAGTCAAGGCAAACCATTCAAGAATGTCATTGCCTCACGCTGGCAACAAATTTAATGTTTCTGACCATCGTATGTGAAGCAAAGCGCGGCGGAGAGTCGCATAGTGAACCGAATGCCTCGCTGGATCAGCAGCTCGCAAGATAAACGGCAACGCTTTTCCTTGACGGTCGTAGAGTAATCTTGCTGAATGAAGACTTTCTGACCATCTACTTCCAGGTAACGCTTGGCCTTTATAGCAGACATTATGCGTTGTTTGTCGGCAAAGTTATGAAGTTTAATGAGTACCGGTTCTTTGTCTGTCTCTGCTCTTCAGGCCGAGGGTTCTGCGGGATCGGTAGTTCTTAAAGTGACCTTTCACAGTGTCCAGCTCAAGCACGTTTGGCAGCCAATTAGCGAACAATGCAGAGAGCTGAGAGCCTTCCGTTCCCTCGTTGAGCCCCAAGATTCGTATATGTTATCTCGCCTCGACCTGTTCTCCAAGTCGTCCACCTTTTCCGATAACATCAGTTTTATCTTTTCTGTTTCTCTCAGCTTGTTTCTGTCGAGGTCGTGGTGTCTTCAATGTCAGAAACTCTGTGCCCTGCATTATTAATATGTTTGGAGTTGCCCGATGTTTCTTGTCCAAAACCTTACTGATGCTCTCTGTGACTTCACGTGCAAGTTTAAGCGAGCAGCCACATTCACAGATGCTGCCATCTTTTCATCGATTCATCGTCGATAGGCCTGCTCCGAAGAATTCCTTGGGATTTTGAAACTTTTTCGGTCGGAAGGGTACCTCCGTCCTTGTTAGACATAATGTTGCTTCCAGAAATACCTCCCAACAGTTGTGGAATTGACTTTTTGTCTAGCTTAATGTCGAGTGATGTGGGAGCTTGGCCACTGTGCACCCTCTTAGCTCTACCCCCTTACACACTATCATTTTCAATAGTTTCCGAAGAGTTAGTCCACACTGAAACAATGGAAAACGCTTATATTTCACAAATGCGCAGTACAGAAACATAAGACTATTGGATCTGCATCATTTCCATCTGTCTATTTACTTTCCGGCTCTTTGTGCTTTTCCTCTATATTTTGCAGCAACGTTTCAGAGTTTTTTAAATGGACTGACAATGAGCTGGATAATGTACAAACTGATATTGATCTTTAATTGGGCTGTCAAAATTGAGAGCAAACAAAACCACTGCTGTACAATGCCGTCCGCCATCTCAGTTGAATTGGTCACACGACTGCTTCATATGACTAAAATGCATCATTGTTTTGTTTCCAAAAGCCTCCTTTTTCACAGTCCACATTGGGAGGCGACAATGGCGTTTTTTAAAATTTATCCACTTTGGAGATTGTTTTCAAAAAGCTGTTTTCCTTGACCAAAAACGCCATCTCAGTGTGGACGGAAGGCCAAAACGGAGATAAAAAGATGCGTTTTCGAACGAAAACCTATTAGTATGTTCATGGCCTTGGTGACCCCTCTGATAAAGTTTCTAAATAGTCTATAACAAAGTACAAAAACTCCTGAAACTTGTTAAAATAGGCTATTTTTATGTAGGCATGTACAATTAATAATAGGCTAAAATAAATCATTTTTTGACCTAGACGAACAGCGCAATTTGAAAAAAAAAAAAAAAAAAAAAAGAAGTTGGATTTGTTTTTTAAGTATGACATCCCGTGCCCCATTTTATCGGTAAAGAGAGCAGTTGGATGGAAACTGTAGACTACAAATTTCAAAGTACGATTTTCTTTTTTTTATTCAAACATTGTATTTTGTTGATAACAAAACGGCTTCAAAACTGAATAGAAACTAGGCAACTGACTCTGGAGAATCCTCCTGTGTTCTACGTTTATGTTCTGATTTGATCAAGGTGGTACTGAGCTAGGAAACTTTGAAAAACACTGTTCTAACTTTCTTTACATTTTTTTTTTTTTATTCAGGCAATATGACAAAATCCACCAGAAACGGGAGGAGATTGTAAAAAGGATAGAAGAAAGCAACCGTGAAACGAAACGGTTCAGGGAAAAGATGCAGAAGCTTAGAGAAAAGTGTAACCAGCAAACTCAAAAAGCCCAGGTGCACTTTCTTTTCAGCAGTTCTTAAGTCAATTTAGTGCTTGCTTACATTTAAAAAAAAATAAAATAAATGTGTTTATGTGTGTTGTTTAACATTTTTATGAAGGTTATTTTTTCTGAGGGGGAGGGGGGTTTGACAGCCTTTGACATGTCTTCTGTTTGTTCTTTAACATGTTTGTTAAACTGATTAAAATGTTTTGTATAAGGCTATGTTACTTTTCATTCACAGGAATTTTATGAACATCTTCTCTCAACTTTGGAGCAGTACAACAAGCGGATTGAGAGCATTGTGGTGGAGACCAATGCAGACACTTTAAAAATGAAGTCACACTTCTAGAATGTTTATTTTATACTCTTTACTGTATTTCAGCTTTCTGCATTTGTTCAGTATCTGTGTTTTGTCATTTTTAAATGTATTTTTCCGCAATAGAATTGTGTATGTTAGCTGGCAAAACATTACTTACATGGATTATACTTAACTTCTAAAAACAGTATTGTTCTTTTTATAAAACGCATTTATTGGAAACATTTGATTCTTGCCTGTTCAATAGATTTGTTTTGAAGGTTAAGATTCTGGGAAACAGGTGGTAATCTAAAATTTTGCTGAATGTTCAAAACGGTGTAATTACTAATGCATTAGAGTGGGTTATTTATTTATTTTAATTTTTTGTGCTGAGAGGTACAATTTGAGGTTTGTAAACTGATCAGATCTTGAAGATATGAAGGTGCCTGGCCAAAAATACATTTATAGGTTAACCGAAGAATTTTTTACTCGATCCGGGAAGAAACGGGGAGCCAATGAAGTGATTTTAAGGATAGAAGTGATATGTTCAAATTTCCTTACACTCAGTAGGATTCTTGAAGCGCTGTTTTGGATGTATTGGACTGTTTGGATAGATTTCTGCTAAGGACATACAAAAGTTACATTACAGTAGCCCAGCCTTGAGGAGATAAAAGCGTGGACTGGTTTCTCTGCATCTGGGAGGGTTAGAAGGGGGTGGAGTTTGGAAATTTTTCGTAGATGGTTAAACAATGTCTTACACAGATGTTCTATGTGGTCACTGAGGGTCAGCTGTGGATCAATCCTAACCCCCAGATTAGTAATTGAGGAGAAGAGAGTAATGACCTGGCCATCAAAGGTGAACTGGAGTACAGGCAAAGAACGTCTCTGTTACGTATTGTAACCCTCGTTCCCTGAAGAAGGGAACGGAGACGTCACGTCGGTGACCGACGAATAGGAGTCTCGCTTCGAGATGCCAAACAAACTCTCAGTGTATGCAAACACACCAATGATTTTCATTGGCATACGCTGATTAGGATCAGCTGAACCCAATCGCCTTGCGAGTATAAGCAGGTCAGCAGATACAGCTTTCATTAGGTTTTCGCTGAGGAGCCGAGCCGGTGTTACGGCCCCCTAGTGGCGGTACAGTCCCTATGGCGATGGGACGTGATGTCTCCGTTCCCCTTCTTCAGGGAATGAGGGTTACAATACGTAACCGAGACGTTCCCTTTCAGTCGGTCACTATGACGTCACGTGGGTGACCGACGAATAGGTCCTACTCTATAGGGCTATAGAATCTAGCGAACGTGTAGGGCTTGCCCAACCCGCAGCTCTACAAATGTCAGCAAGCGCCCTGGACGACGCCACACTTTGAGTTGAGTGTACACTGAGGGGACAGGGCACACCCTGAGCCTGGTAAGCCAGGGTGATAGCATCCACTATCCAGTGGGCCATCCTCTGCTTAGAGACGGCATTCCCCTTTTGCCGACCTCCATGATACATGAAGAGCTGGTCTGAGGTCCTGAAACTCTGTGTGCAGTCAACGTAGCATCTTAGTGCTCGGACGGTACACAGGAACAGTACGGTTGGGTCTGCCTCCTCCGAGGGCAGCGCTTGGAGGTTCACCCCCTTATCTCTGAAGGGAGTGGTAGGAACCTTGGGCACGTAGCCGGGCCGTGGCCTCACTGTTAACTGGGAATCCTCGGGCCCCAACTCGAGGCACGAATCGTCGACTGAGAATGCCTGCAGGTCCCCAACCCTCTTGATGGAGGCCAATGCAAGCAGGAGGAGTGCTTTCATTGAAAGAAACTTCAACTTGACTGCTGGCAAAGGCTCAAAGGGATCCTCTCTCAATGCTCTCAGCACAAGAGAGAGATCGCAAGAGGGTACAGTAGGAGGTCCAGGAGAATTTAACCTTCTGCCCCCCCTAAGGAACCTGATGACCAGATCATGCTAACACACAGACCTGCCATCGACAGGGTCATGATTTGCTGCGATAGCATCTACATAGAATTAAGAGTGGAGGGAGACAGCCTTCGCTCCAACCCTTGCTGTAGGAAGAGAAGCACAACTCTGATCGGGCATGTCCGGGGGTTTTCTCTTTGAGAAGAACACCACTCAACGAACAGGTTCCATTCAACGCGTAGGCAGCTCTTGTAGAAGGCGCTCTCGCAGAAGAAATGATGTCAACTTCCCCTTTGAGGTAGGTCACCTAGAACCTCCGCGTCCCGTCCCGGGTCCAGACGTGGAGTTTCCACAAATCTGGGCAAGGGTGCCAAAGGGTGCCCCGTCTCTGAGTCAGTAGATCCTTCCTCAGAGGAATCGGCCAGGGAAATGTGTCACAAGGAGCATGAGTCCGGGGAACCAGGTCCTGGTGGGCCAATAGGAAGCGTAGACCACCTTGATGTAAGCTACGATCAATGTGTTGTCCGTACGGACCAGAACGTGACAGCTCCGTAGGTGCTTTTTCAGATGACCCAGGGTGAGACGAACTGCTAGCAATTGATGTGCCAATGCAGATGGGGTTCCGTCCAGACCCCTGAGACTGCATGCCCGTTGTATGTGGTGCCCTACACGGTGGTGGAGGCATCCGTGAATACCACAACATGCCTGGAGACCTGTTCCAGGGGCACTCCTGCCCGAAGAAACTTTAGATCTGACCACGGGGAAAAGGCAAGGCGGCAGGCCGGAGTCACTTGGACCCGCAGCGAGCCGCTCTTCCACGCCCACCTCGGGACTTGATCGTGAAGCCAGTGCTGAAGCGGTCTCATATGGAGCAGTCCTAACGGGATCAACGCTGAAGCTGCCGCCATATGCCCCAGGAGCCTCTGAAATTGTTTCAGTGTGACCACGTTCCTGTTCTTGAAAGTATTCAAGCAGGTCAGCAGAGACTGAGCACGCTCTTCTGTGAGTCGTGCTGTTTGGGCGACCGAGTCCAACTTCATCCCGAGAAAAGAGATCCTCTGCACCGGACAAAGTTTGCTCTTTTCACGGTTGACCCGAAGTCCCAACAGGCTGAGGTGTCGTAACACCACGTCCCTGTGTTCGCACAGCTGAGCTTCGGACTGAGCTAGTATGAGCCAGTCATCGAGGTAATTCAGAATACGAACCCCTTTCTCCTTGAGCAGAGTCAGGGCAGCCTCCGCGACTTTGGTAAAGACACGAGGCGACAAGGAGAGCTCGAAGGGAAGGACAAGATACTGATACGCCTGACCTTCGAACACGAACCTCAGGAATGGCCTGTGTCGCGGAAGGTTTGAGAGATGAAAGTATGCGTCCTTCAGGTCGATTGCTGCAAACCAATCCTGGGGACGGATGCATTCGGAGATGCGTTTCGGTGTCAACATCTTGAACGGAAGCCGGTGTAGAGCTTTGTTCAAGGCGCGCAGATCCAGGATTGGCCGTAACCCACCACCTTTCTTGGGCACTATGAAGTACGGGCTGTAGAACCCCGTCTTCATATCGGTTGGAGGGACTGGCTCTATTGCTCTCTTCATCAAAAGAGTAACAATTTCCGCACCCAGGACAGGAGCATTGTCTGCATTCACCGTCGTGAAGCTGGACAGGCTGGGCGGGGCCCCCACAGCCGGCTCCTCGATGCGACCGTCTGTACTGCTGCTTCTGTGGAGGCGGAGGAGCGTGGGCAGCCGCAGGGGGTGCCCTCGGCGACGAGCAGGCTGAGGCGGTGCCTGTGGCGTCCGGGTGGAGGCAGCAGCTGTACGTCGTGGCAGGATGTGACGGATGGCCTCAGTCTGCTTCTGGGCGGCGGAGAACTGCTGGGCAAAAGTCTCCACCGCGTCGCCAAAGAGGCCGGTCTGCGACACGGGAGCATTCAAGGATTTAACCTTGTCTGCATCACGCATGTCAGCAAGACAAAGCCACAGATCGCTGTTGGACCACCATTGTGGACATAGCATGACCCAGGGCACGCGCCGTAACCTTCGTCGCGCAAGGTCCTTCGCGGCATGAAGCTCTGAGAGAACTTCTGAGTCATGGCCACCCTCGTGCAGTGCTTTCAGAGCCTTGGCGTGATGCACTTGCAACAACGCCATAGCATGTACAGATGACGCAGCGTCACCACAAGCTTTATATGCATCATCAACTAGGGCCGACGAAGGCAGAAAGGAAGAAAGGGAAGAAAGGCACCGGATTTGGTCCCTGCACACCTGCACGAGCCACACCCAAGTACCAATCATCCAGCCTGAAAGGCTCAGGACGTTGTGGAGGGTTCCACTCAATCCCGACCCCCCTGGCGGCCCGGGAAAGCAAAGCAATGAGTTCAGGATCAGTATCCTGGTTGAGCGCCCATCGGACGCCGCTCCAGACGCAGATACCTCATCTCCTGAACCATACTCTCCTCCCGATGCAGTGACCGACATCTGATCGTCAGGGGGAGCTCCAAAGGTAACATCCAGCACCGTTTCCGGAAAACCGATCTGTCCCAATGGAAGCTCCTGCAGTGTCGGAGCGCGTGTGACCGAGGGCGCTCTCCGTGGAGAGTTACTCACAGTCACCGTCAGACTTGCCCTCTCACTCCCGAAAGTGGAAACTCCGCGGCCACTGCCAGCGCGAGCTCCAGATCGTGGAAGTGAAATAGGGACTTCCCCACCGGCCATGTAATTCAGTCTGGTCCGCAACTCCGAGATAGTCATCTTTCTACAAGAGGAACATGAACCATCCACGAACGCCGCTCTAGCATGCTGAATGCCCAGGCATGTTAAACAGTGTTCGTGACTGTCCGCTGGCGTCAGGTAACGGCCACGGTCGTTATGACATCCTCGAAAGGAGCATCTTGAAAAAGACGTACCAACCGTAAGTACTTTTTCAGATTTGCTCTTTTGTGAAAGGCTGAAGCAAACAGGGAAGATGGCCGCTTGGTAAACAAATGCAGATGCAATGCAAAATGTCTACCGCCACTTGACTGGAACCACCGTCGCTGCAGCCGCCGTAACACCAGCCTCTCTTCCGTCGATCGCAGAGTATGGCTTACAGAACGTTCGCATGAACTGCTCGACTCTGAAGCGAAAAGGCTAATGAACGCTTGATCTGCTGACCTACTTATACTCGCGAGGCGATTGGGTTCATCTGATCCTAATCAGCGTATGCCAATGAAAATCATTGGCGTGTTTGAATACACGCAGAGTTTGTTTGGCATCTCGAAGGGAGATTCCTATTCGTCGGTCACCGACGTGATGTCATAGTGACCGACTGAAAGGGAGCTAACATTGTCCCATATGATGACGTATCTTGTCTGGTGTGTTCTAGTAATTCTATTTCTTACTCTTCTTACCCTTCCTCTTCCCCCCTCCTTGTCCTCCTCTTGCTCCTCCTTGTCCTCTTCCTCTAACTTCACCTCCTTGTCCTTGTTGTCTGCTTCCTCCTACTTCTTCACCTCCACGTCCGCCTCTAATTCTCACTCTTCTCACTCTTCCTGCTCCCTCCATTGTACTCCACACGGACAGCTTACTTGTTGCTTATTTATAGTGCTTAGGCTGATTGCAAAGTGAATCAATTATCTAAAACAGTTTTCACATGTGACAGTGTTCCAGTATTAATAGTTTTAGAAATTGTGCTATATGAATCGCAGTTAGGGTTTAAGCATTCAGAAAAAACTGTAACTAAGATTAATGCTATAAGTGTTGTCCATTCTTAGTTCATGTTAACTAATGTTAACTAATTAACCTTATTGTAAAGTTTTACCATAAGTTTGTGTAAAGTATCTTTCATGAACCAAGAAAAACTTTTTTTGTACAAATTATATTAAATAATATACAGTGGTACTATATAATAATAAAATACAAATACACAGATTACACAAATTGACAAATAATCAAGACAATATATTAAAAGAAGCTGAGCTGTTGTCTGGTTATATGAGAATACATTGTCTGAGACTACACTTTACTCCATTAAAACATTAAATAGGTATTTATATATATTATGATGGAGGATCCTGGTGCGCCTCCTCCGCACTGACAGAGGGAATCCGTGCCGGAGATTTAACCGGCCACACCCACTACTTGTTATCTCCCTTATTTTAGTCAAACTCTGGGCTCTCAAGATCAAAACCCAAAGGTCGCAGGTATTGTAGGTGGGGTTAGTGAAAAATCAGCGCTCTCTCCACCCTTGATTCCACGACTGAGGTGAGACCCTTGAGCAAGGCACCGTTCCCCCAACTGCTCCCCGGTCGCCGCAGCACTGGCTGCCCACTGCTCCGGGTGTGTGTTCACAGTGTGTGTGTGTGTGGTTGATCACTTCTCACTTCTCACAGCTGTGTGTGTGCACGTTGGATGGGTTAAATGCAGAGCACAAATTCCAAGTATGGGTCACCATACCTGGCCACAAGTCACTTCACTTTCACTTTCACTTCACTTTCACTTTCATACAGATTTTGTGAGTAGAGTTATGGACATTTGTATATGTGATATATGCTACCAGTTAAAAGTTTTTTATTTTAAATTATCTTCTGCTCAACCAGCCTGTATTATTTAACCAAAATACAGCAAAAGCAGTAATATTGTGAAATATTTTTCTTTGCAATTTAAAACATTTTATTTTAATAGATTTTAAAATGTAATTTAATCCTGTGTTCAAAGCTAAATTGTCAACATTACTTCAGTCTTTAGTGTCACATGTTCCTTCAGAAATCATTCCAATATCCTGATTTGCTGGTCAATAAAAACCTTTTTAATTATTATCATCAATATTTAAAACAATTGAGTATTTTTTGGTTTTTTTCGGGACCTAAAGTATAGAACATAACATACACTGTACACATACAGAACATTATACACTATAAACCTTGGAGTCAGTATGTGTATATATATATATATTTGTACATTTATTTTTGGAGGATTAATTTTTCATTTAGCAAGTATATTTTAAATTGATCAAAAATTATGATAGACATTTCTAATGTTACAAAAGATTTCTATTTTAATGCTATTCATTTTAACTTTCTATTAATCAAAGAAACCTGAAAAATAAAATAGATGCTACTCTATTACTTCAACGATAATAACAATAAGTTTTTTGATCAGCAATTCAGAATATTAGAATGATTTTTGAAGGATCATGTGACTGGAGTAACAATGCTAAAAATTCAGCTTTGACATTAGAAATAAATTACATTTTAAATGGAGAGCAGTTTTTATATTTCAAAGTTTTGCTGTACTTTGGATCAAATAACACATTAAACACATTAAAAACATCAAAATAATCTTTGACTGGTAGTGTATTTACATAATTATATACATTTATATAATTATTAAGCTTATTTATGGATTTGTAAACTATATTTTCTATCTATTTATCTATAAATATTCCATGGATTTATTAGTTTTTTTTATATTTGTGATATAAATATACAACTGTAGCCCATATCTGATACTTGCATTCTTTTGTGCCTGCACTTATAGGATTTCTACTGTATGATGAGCAATGAAGCAAAATAAATGAACGCTTGTGGACCCTTTGCGTGGTGTGTAGAATAGTTTTTTTTTTTTATTCAAACACCCAGTAAAACGTTAGGACATTGGACACTGTATATTTGGCACCACACCATTCCTTTAATTACAATTAACATGCATTTGAGAGTCAGAAAACATGACACTGAGTCTGCATTTCAGAACATGCTTTTTCTCCTAAATAAAAGGTCTGTTTGAAATGAGAAGGAGAAAGCCATCCAGCACATTTCTCTTTCCTCTGATGAGAGTCATTCGTGTGATTGCTGCACAAATGGCACATCATTAGCTCTAATGCCATGGAAACCTGTGGCTGTGAATACAATCAGTCCCCAGCACAAAAATATATGCATAGGTACGGCCTGCTTTCACGCCAATATTTAATTTATGTGACTTTCGCATGACTGCATAGCTAAGCAACTAATGCAAGTTCAAATGGAGCACATAAATAAACTACTGTAATGGAGAACAGGGGAGCAAGAACACTTCTTTCTTTGAAGGGCTCTGAAAAGGTTTGTCAGACCTGAAATAAACGTGTGAATGTGATTACCTCTTACATCAGAATCTCCTGGAGGGGAAACTGATTTATTATTGATGTTTGTGGGAAATGATGGAAATTTGATTAATCAGCAGTGCGAGGAGAAAATGAAAGAGTGAATAAACACACCTTCTGCAAATAGAGGATCATGCCTTTCAGAACAGCATAGAAGGCTTTCCAGCCTCGTTTCCCTCTCGGTGCTAGAGAACACAAGTTAAAAAAAACAACATTTTCATGTTAGTCTTTCCCATTGACTAACATAAACATAGTTATATCAAATTATATATCAACATACAGTCTTCACTGTAAGATTTAAACTTTCTTTATTTCTTCAGTCAAGGGCAGGGAGTGATTTTCTCTGTCTTTTGTTGTTTGACTCTTAGGAGCGCACCTAGTCCTTTAAATCCCTGCATGCACAGAAATGCTCAGAGAGATGATTTATTCAATATACGGTGTAGACTGATTCACTGATTGTAATGGAATTTTTTCAGAAGTCAATGTTCTTTGGTAATATTTAGCCTTAATCTAGAGTTGGTTTACTTTCTGGTAGTCCTGTCCAACAATGAATCGCATCCAAAATAAACGTTTTTGTTTTAATATTATATGTATGTATGTGTGCTCTGTTTATTTATTATGAATATATAAATACACACACACAGATGTATATATTTCAGAAAAATATGAAAAATATAATTAATTTTAATATACATATAGACATGTTAATACATAAAACTATTTTAAAAATATATACTGTATGTATGTGTATTTATATATACATAATCAATTTACACAAAACACACACACACACACACAAATATATATATATATATATATATATATATATTTTTTTTTTATATTTATATATATATATTTTTTTTTTTTTATATTATGCTATCAATTGTGTGACACCACTACTTTCTGGGAATGGAACTATGTAGATAAATAAATAAATTAGCATGATAATATTATGTATTGGCTACTCCCAGACTGACAACTGGAAAATTTAGTGTATCGCCCCAACTCTAGTAAATGGTGACGTTTTTGGTTGAACTGTTACTTTGGTCGTGAGGTCAATCAAACATTTCACCAGTCTGTTCCACCTCTGAAGGGCATTACTTGCATTTCTCCTGTCAAATGATTCCCTTGATAGCCTCTCAGTAGAACAGCTTTATTTGTAGCTGTGCTATAGGAGCTTTGGGAAGCATCCAAATCCTTCACACCCCATACAGACTCAGTTCTCAGTAGTGCGCTGATAGCACCTCTGGGACCCTGGCCTGAATGCTCTCAGCATGTGATGCAGCAGATCACTAAAGCCCTGCTGTTTTTATCCCAACTGTAATTCATCCACGGGCACGCTCATTAGACCGCACTGGCATGGCTGGTATTGGAGACTACTACTACTAAACTCATGTTGGAGCATAAATCACAAAGCAGTGGAGGGTAGGAAGGTATCCACAAGTTTTACCCTGTTAGATATATCTGTTCAGACGTTTGGGGTCAGTACTTTTATTATGTTTTTGAAAGTAGACTGTTTTGCTCACCAAGGCTGCACGTGTTTTATTACATTATGTAATTGTAACAGTACGTAGATTACATTATAACAGAAAAAAAGTTATAATTGTAATCTATTTCTGTCATTTTCAAGATTAAAAAAATAAATACATTTAAAAAAAGGAGCAATTTAATGCATCCTTGCTGAATAAAAATATATAACTTTCGATCATATCAACTGTCAGTCTTTGAGATTCTTCTGCAGGACGAGCTTCAAACAGATCCAACAGCTCAGTGGGTTTTCAAGTGACTCTAGAATCTCATTAGAAAGGAAAAATAAGTGGACGTAATATATGAGAGACTACGGCCAAAATCCCATTTCACCATGTGTGCTTGCCAAAGCATTGAATCACACCTGCTTTATCCTCGTTCCCATTACACAGCATTTATTTAATGTTCTTTCCCATCATTCCCTGCACACCCAGACTCTTCAGTTATAAAGTCATAAATATAACGTGCTTATGGAAAAGACTTTTAATTACACAAAGAATTAATAAATAAAATGCTAGTAAACGTCTAAAACCTGCTAATTTGTATTATTTAAGTATTAAATGAAACAGTATTTTTCACTCCTGTTTCAAAATCATGCTGCATGGCCGCTGGATAACATACATGTGTTGTATAACATGACAGCTTTAGATTAAATCTTACTTTTCTTCCCATCCATGTCAGCGTGGATTTTGCGGGCCAGGAAGCCAGTTTTGTAGACAGCAGCGTTGGGGTCATGGGCAATGTCCAGGAATGGGTTACTGCCGCTGCTGATGCGACTGATGCTCTTAGTGTGAGAGTGATGGTTCTTATCCGCCTGCTCAGACAAAGACTTCTTCAACTCATCTCCATCACTAAAACACACAAACATATATCCCATCAACCATCAAGCATGACAACTCTTCCACATTCCTGACAATGTATGTAGTACGTGAAGTGAAAGTCTGGACAGGTTTGAGCTGTAGAAACTCATTTATGTAAGAGACTAATGTGTGGGAGAGTCTGCAGTCATTCAACATCACTGCAGGAATCCCCACACAAACACACTGACCACTGACTCATAATGCACATCTGTTATTATGTGGCCGCCTAACATTTGTGAAAATAAAAAGCAGGACAAATCAGTAGAGTTCATCTAAATGTCATTTGTTAAAGATCATCTCTTTTGCATGACAGCTTAATCACAGCAAAAAATGTTTTAAAGATACAATTCATGAATCTTGATCAATCAAATTAATATCTGATTAGGTACAGTATGCACACTCCAGTTTACAGAAGGTCACATACATTTTTATCCACCCAACAATGTACTATTTGTGCTCTATATGCAACTATTACTGAGTTCACTTCTGTGTTGCTGCCATCTTCATCCCATATGGCAGTTAGTGTATCACAGTCATCACATCTATTACTGCTCTTATATGGTTGGCAGGGCTGCTTAAAACTAGGTAGGGTATCTTGGCCGGCATTTACACTAGTTTTTTATATAACCACCAGCCACCTGTCCATAACATGTAATTATAACATAATCAGATTCCAAAACGTAAGTATTTAAGTTAAATTTTTTGTTTTATCTAAAGCGACTTACATAAGAGGACACTAGAAGCAATCAAAACCAACAAAAGAGCAATGATATATAAGTGCTGTGACAAGTTTCAGTTAGCCCAATGCAGTACACGTATATAGCAACGTTGTTGTTTTTTTGATAATAAAATTGAGAGGAATAGGAAAGGCTAGTGTTAGGTCTTTTTTAAAACAAAAATAAAACAAGTTAAAAGAACATAAAAAGAATAGAGAATGCTAGTATTAGAGGGCCATTTTAAAGAAATGAAAAGAAAACAAGTAGATACAATAGAACTAGGATAGAGAATGAAAGTCTTAGAGGATCGAGAGGGGTTTTTTTAAAGAATGCAGATGGATAAAATAGAATCAGAATACAAAGTCCTAGATTATAGTGTTATATCAAGTACAATATGGTGCACAACAATCATATTTAAATCTGTTATACGCAAGATAGCTCAAAAGTAATCTAAAAGTAATCAAAACGTAGTCCGAATACATTGCAAAATCTGACCGATTACATGGTCAGTTAGTTGCTTATTAACATGCTTAATAGCTAAATGCGGATTTTGCTAACAAGCATGTTAACAAGCAACTAACTGACTGTGACAATTGGTCCCTATTGGTTGCCAATTACATAACTAACTGCAGTATTGTGCTAATAGACAGCACCTTATTTACAAAAGTCAGCTATGTGCCTGCTGCAACAAACACTGTGATACTTGACTGTACATTACGGTTTATACTGCATTTTTATCATCAAACAGAGATTTTGGAAAGCATGTGCTGACTTTAAATCTGCTCCTCACATACACACACCTCTTTCTTTTGTAGCAGTTGTAATGACCATCAGGGGTCACAACACTAACAGGTCGTTTGAAGTAGTGTCAACTGAACAGCTGAGAAGATGCTTGATGGGTTTTGGACAAAGATAACAATTGCACTGCTATGTTTTCTGAAATGCAAACACTCCGCTGGACTCTGTCCTGAAGGTTGGACCTTCTGTCAGTCATGGAAAAGTATGTTGCTAGGAAACTAACAATACCAATAGCAGCCATTTACCTCGGCTTGCTGTAATATGTTTGAAGCTTGAGACCACTATTTGCTTTGTGACATTAGTCCAGTGCCAGGATGCATTAGAAATGCTGAAAGATTCCCTTTATGTAAATAAGGATCACACAAGCTATTGAAAAAAAATACATAAATAAATACTGAAATAGGCAACAAGTCAAGTTAGTCAGAACAGGCAGACAGGCTCAAAGCAGTGCCTCTTGTCTGGGTATATGAAATAAATGACCCTTTTAGAAGTTCCCGTCCTCTTACTCAAGCTGAATCACAATTAACTGGCCAGATAAGATTTACCTACCCACAAAATCAACTTATTTCAAATCAGAATTTCACCCCCATTTCGGTAGGCTATTTCATTTTCCCTCTTTATATATATATCACTCAGTCTCCACAAAACCCTATAAAAACCCAGATAAATGATGATGGAGGCGGAGTTTTTCAGCAAGATGAGAAATAAACAGAGCTTGCCACACTTTAAATGACTGTTTCTGTATGCATATGACTTAAAGAAAATGTGAACTGACTGCACTTTTCCAAATTGAAATAAAACGTCTCATGAAACAGGGCTGCAACCTTCTGCACAACAGATCAAAACTTGGCCTTTTCCAACCACTGCCAGATCAGAAATGATGAAAAACAACTGAACTGACGATACAAGTGAACTAATCCATTATGCATACAATATGCATATAATAATGCAAGCAGCAAACTATTTTGTGAGCCGGTAATTTGCAGCTATTATTTACAGTGCCAAAAGTTCACAGAACCTGCTGCCACAAAACCAAAAACTGCTACAACAATTCCATCTGGAACGACATATGACATACACTAAAACTACTAGAACTACACCTCGGGTAGCTGTGTTTTGTTGTTTGATGAGCATTAATGACAGCACCAGGTATTTATAGGATGCTGCCCCTTCACACATCAATCTATAACAAGTTGAACAAAAATTACATGTTTAGGGCCCCGTTTTATTTTTGTTGTATTGTTAACAAATTCTGGGATGCAAAAAAACAAATGTATTCAAAAATATTCTAATAAACATTTTTTATTTTCCTCAGAAACTCTGTGTTGTGTATTTAAATATTTCTGGTTATCAAATGAAGGCATAAAACTATTTCATTTATCCAAAAATATAAAACACGTTACTCGCTATTTTGGTGACAAAGGTGAAACCCAGGTCACTCATACAAAAACAATGCCAAGATACAGCACCATTTATCTTCACAGTAGACTTCATTAGTAAATTAGCCTGGAACATTGGGCTATAGAAATCTAAAGGGACCACTCTCACAACTTGAACTTGACATGTCTACTGTAATTATCCATGTTATTTACATTTTTAATGAGATTTCTTGGCCAGTAGGTGGCTTTGTCCCCAAACTGTTCAGGTACCTTCCAAGTAAGATGGCAATGACATATACCAAGTATAACTTCATTAAGCTAAAGCACTGTTAAGCATAGCTTTGCTTTTTGTTGTAATGATCAGCCTTATCAGAAGATGTTACAATTGTTGTCGTCTCATCTTTTTAAAACACTTATTTTCTCTCACAGTTTAATCTAACCCCATTTCAAATGTTATCCAACGATAAGGCAGATCAATACGTAGACTCAGCCTCAGACGTCACGCCCACGGACCATCAGCTGAACGTTTGATGTATATGGTACACTTATCTGGAAACACTTGAGGATTTTCAAAGTCATCAATGGATTGGTTTAATCATACAGTATTTGCGGGGGATGCATGTGTTGTGTTCTTTAATGTTCTACCTGGAAACAAAGATGCCGTGCCGCCCAACCCTTAATGAAAGAAGAAAGCTGTTGTGTTTAAAACTGACGACGAGCACTTATCGGGATCAACTTTAGGCTGGGTCTTTAAAAGTATGTCAAATATTTATAGTTCGCAGCATACATTTCTTTAAATATGTCCATGAGTTTTCCAAACCGGTCGGTTATTGTGGCGACACAATACTCGCTTCTCAGCGAGTATTTAAAGGCACTAATTTAAAGGGACAGTACTTTTGTCACCACTTACTCGCTTCAATGCTGGACACAACTAACTTCAACTGAATCAACTAGTAACATTTTAAGAAAACTGCAGTGATGCAATCACTTTCTTTGCCTATATGTTTACAGTACAAATACTTTAAAGTATTTTACGTAATCTGGCTGGACAGCGAATTCATTCTAAAACACTTTATAAACACACCCCTGTGATCTTTTTGATTTTTTTGTTTTATGTGCGTGTGTTAGTGTGAGAGAGAGAATGGGTTTTTATGTATATGAAAGCTCAAACCAGTATGAATATTAATGCTTTTCTAAACACACATTGTCAAAACAATATTATTCAAATATATTTTCTGTGGTAATGAACTAACAGCCTCCATGCTGTGCCTAAATATGCCCCTTAGCTGTTCTAAAATCATAAACAGAATATATTCAAATATTATATTAACTAATATTTAATCTGCAAAAAACTATTGTATGCTTGACATTACAGCAAGAGATTAACTTGAGGTTCAGGATGTTTGGTTGGGCTCAGGCAGGGTAATATGTGGTTTGCTGGTGGGTGAAGAGAGTTGGCCAGGGCTTGCTATAATTTTGACTGTTATCAGAGAAGCACATTGTCAGTCTAATGTCATGTTTTCAAGATCATAATTACAGCTCATGTCTCAAATGCCACCAATCTTATCATTTGACTCAAAGGCACACTATCACACAAACTTTTTGGACCTTAATTGGACCATGTATTAACCAAAGCCAAGATGAAAATAAAACCATCTTTTGATGAAAGGAAGCTTGATGCTTTAGAGTTGATGACGTATGATCTGTGGAACAGTGAATGTTGCAAATGTTCATGGGAACACTGGATTGAATTCAGCCTGATCCTAATTCCCTACTTTTTCTCTAGAATTTCCTGTTCATTTTATTCTTTATTCTTTTTATTTCTGTTCTAAAAAAGCAATGGTGAATGCAGAAGTACTTACACTGCCCATTCCAGCTTCTCATTCTTGATGGAGTTATACAACGACTGCATGGGGGGAAAAAAACAGAAAAAAGACAAAGGCTTAGTAAGGCAAGCATTCAGTTTAATAGAATCCATGTTAACCTGAAGCACAATTTATTTCTTTAACCTCTTTAAACAATGAAACTTCAAATGCAAGGTCTGTCCCACGTAATGTGAGATCCGTGTAACTTTAATTGCATTGCTTTGGAAAACGCACCAGATCAGTGCTTGTGCTCTTTTATTTAATCTCACTGAAGTCAATCATGAGCGATGATGAAACACTGTCTCTTCTCGACTAATGAAGCTTTCTCATGCAGTGCCATCAGTAAAATTCATTGTGAAAATGTCACACAATTTATTTGCACTATTTATGCAAATCCACATCCAGATTCTGGTGCCAAGTGTGAGCGAAAGGTCAAACCAAACATCAAAATGCTGCAGACATCTCATTTGTTAGCATGAATATTACACACAGACCACATGCAGATGTTTAAAAGCACATGATACATCTGTGCAGGTGTCATATGACAAAAAGGGCTTCACTACATTCATGACTATAAAAGATAAAACAGACAGACATACTCTCAGCTGTCATCTGATACACTTTTCACATGAAACTATGACACCGTAACACTGATGTGACCTACGGCAGACACTGAAGCGGCTGATATCTCATATCAGTCACCGTCTCATAACAAGCTGCTGCATGACACACGATGGGTCACCGCCCGTACGCTTGTGGTCTGCACCACACTCATTTGCTAATATGAATATGAGAGAATTTTATGACTGACAGATGGCTGCTTTTGAACGCCTGTACTGTATGTAAAAGTGCACGTGATCTGTGTGAACATGAGAATGATCAAATGCACTTTTGGGTCAAAATGCCCATTTCAACGCCAAACCAGTCACTTTTGTCTTAGCTAAACATAAAAAGGCAGCTTTTGAGTAATTAGCATTAACCAGAAGACTCTTTGAAATCTAGCCTCTTCCAGAATTTGTTGTGTGTTGCTTTTAGGGGTGTCCCAGACTAAGAATTTCGAATTTCAAAACATGTGTCTGGGGGCAGGGGGCAAAATACATTACCGAGAGTCAAGTCAGATATTTGACAGTCATACAGGGAAACTGTGTAACGGATGCTTCACAGATACAAACGGATTAAATCAATTAATAAATCAATCAATCAATAACTTATTTATATAGCGCTTTTAACAATACAGTTTGTAGCAAAGCATTGAACATTAAATAGGAGTGATGGTAACGTATAATGAGGAGATTAAATTGTTTATTTATCAAATGCAGAGACGGTCTCTGTAGTCAAAATGACGATGATCACTAGAAATCAAGTGAAGTCACGTCTCTCTGCCGTCCTTGTCGCTGAGAAGCGAGACCTTAAACGTTACAGAACGACTGACCAATAGAGTAGACGGCATTCACAGTGGCACTCGTCGCGCTCGTTCTCCAAGACTGGCTGTTTGAGGACTTTGTGTCCAAATTATACCAGCTTGCAGAACGGTTGGGTCTCAGCATCCAGACAAGTTTCCAGCCGACACTGCCCCGTCGAACTCCTGAATATTACAGGTCTAAAGTGTAGCTCGGTGGTGTTCCTGTGTCTCATGACCTCAACATGTTACAGAATCTTACAGACCCCAATACGTCCTATCCAGATCGGGTTCCAGAAGTTTGGTCAGGAAAGCCGATCTAGAGTCCCAAGTTACTGCAAGTTCCCGCTCTGGATCTAGAGTGGGACTCAGAGATGCCTGAGATAATCCCCACGGATTCCTGTCCGCAGTTATCGGGTCCCAGCACCGAATCACGGTCAGGAGAACCGGTGTCAGGTCCGGTGTCTGAGTTTCGGCCAGGAGTGCCGATCCAGTTACCCTTGGATTCCAGTCCGCAGTTGTCGGGTCCAAGTCCCGAATCACGACAGGAGAACCGTTGTCAGGTCCAGTGTCTTCTGTGCTCCTCCCCAACAACATCCCATAACTCAGGGCTGGTGCAGGTGGGACCTGGGCGCTAGATGTGCCTGGGTCATGAGGGGAAAGGAAAATCCACCATGGCCGCCCAGGGTTCCCGATTCGCCATGGCCACCCAAGGACCCTGATCTGCATTTCATGCCCGGGAGGCCTCCTGAGACTCTGCCTGTGTCGGCGTCTCAGGCAACCACCCACATGTGAGTACATGCCTTCCGGAGGGTGGTTGTTTTGTCATGTTGTCATAGTCCATATGCTGTCTTTTGTGTCTGTTTTGATTCTGTTCCACGTGCTTTACCTTGTTTAATGTATGTCTCCGCACTTTCGTCAGTCAGCCTTGTATCCAGTTCATTTATTAAATGTTACCTCTTTCACTGAAGTCACGTCTCCCTGCCGTCCTTGTCGCTGAGAAGCGAGACCTTCAACATTACACTCTCATAAAAAACGTCACATATATGACAGCAGTTATTAATTTTCTTCATTTCTTTTTTAAGCTACATGCGCTGAAGAAGTTTCCAATCAATAGTATTTTACTCATAATTCATAAGTAGATGTTTTGTTATTTATAAAACAGAACGTTAATATTATGACTTGTCTACACAAAATAAATGCACAGAATGTGTCTGTATCTTCAACTATTCGGGGTCACCCCTAGCTCTACTGCTGCTGTATGTCAAAAAGTGATTTTGACATACAGCAATTGGCCTAGTGGATAATAATCTGGTAACTTGAATGTAAAATGTGTCCAGAATCAATAAACAAAATTTAATAAGTAATCATGAATATAACAGATTCACTTGATATTTAAAATGATATAAGTGGACTGCTTTCCTGAAGAGTGTAAACAATGTGGTGTTCTCAAAACACTGATCTGTTCAAGAGGCACAACTACGGATCCAACCAATGATCATCGAAACCCATTTGAAAACATTATTATGTATTTATTGATGTTAGGTACATAAAAATAAAATCTTTACTTGAATTACTGACAAAAACAGTCCTGATGTGATGTAAAAATAGGTTGTGATGTAAACGGCATGCTCTAAAAAAACAATCAGTTGGAGTCAATAGCGCCGTGGGCATATATATATATATATATATATATATATATATATACACACACACACACACACATATATAATAACAACCTGAACACATTTCTATATATAATAACCCCTAAACTTCAATGTGCACATATTCCAAGTCAAATCACTTAAGCCTCTAAATCCAGTCAAATCATCAATTTCCTTTAAATTAATCACAACCAATAAATATAAGCATTAATGTCATTGACTGCATATGTGTGCAGTAATTTTACAATTTTAGTTGACTCAAAGTGAGAAGTGTCAATGTTCATAGGTGTACAAATACAAAGCAATGTTCCTCTCACATGAGATGTGTGTGTCAGTGGATACCGCCGGCTGGACACAGACACATCACAGCGATGTGTTTACGGCTCAGCACAAAACACACGGGTGTGAAAGAGGGAGCAAGTTACACGGGAGAGGCTATAACACTGGTATACACAATGTCTGTGAATCATAAATCAAACACAGTGGCCAATAAAACAGACAACCGCCATTAACCCGGGTCAAGGTGACACGTTAATGCCTTCACAATAACAGCATGCATTTCATTCAGTAACTAGAGCAAACAACACAAAAACCATCCATCACTTAAAGAAGCCTACCAGCTTCAGGTAAAAACATTAATCCATTGTAAGAACATGGACACATCTCGTCCACGGAGAAATGCAGCATTTTGTTAAGTGCAAGTATTGCGCCCAGTGCTGCAGGCACAACACCAGCGGCACTTAATAACAGCGTTACACGAAGTCTGCATGCGAAATCGTGTCAGCAATGAGATTCAAAAATCCCACAACGAGTGCAACAACATCACAATGCCAAAGAACAACCATCTTCATTCCAGGTACACAAAACATCACAGTAAATGTCAGGCATGTTACCTTCTCCTTTTTGGGCAGCCCAATGTTGAATTCAGCAGAATTGGACACTTTGAGAGACTTGGAGCGGTGCTGGGGCTGACGCCTGAGCGACTCCTCCCTGCCATACTTGACGGAGCCGCTGGCCCGCATGCGGACCTTACCGGTCCCCTGAACACTGTTTACCCCGATCATCTCCTCAGATTTAAGCCCTTTCGCGCACACACAGCGACAGAGAGGAGAGCAAGCTTGATCCGGAGAGACGTGTGAGGAGGCAGTCGAAGGGAGAAGTGTGAAAACAGACAGACAAGCAATGCAGAACGGCGCACAAACGTCCCTGCCTTCAACACACGAGCGGTGCTGCTCTCTCCCGCATCACACGCCAGAGTGTTTGGATACAGAATGATAGTTTCCCTGGAAGCAACACGTCAGTGACTGGTAGAGCCAGGAAGAGAGACACAGAGAGAGAGAGAGAGAGAGAGAGAAGGGGAGAGGAGCTGCTCCTCCCATTCTGAAGCAAGCCAATGTTGAGATCGATTCATTTATATTTCAAAGAGCCAATGTGAGCTGCCCACCAGACTCACTCACATCTGCACACAGAACACAGGGCATCCTGGGTGACTCAAAGGATGAGAATCCTGAATATTAGCGGCACAAGCGGTAGATGAGCTCTCCAAATCACACCTTAGCAAACTGCCTCTGAGGTATGCATACGGTATGCATGGCAATATTGGAGTTTATTGGAGAAACGGCCAAATAAGATTCCACTTTTGAATGCAATAAGACTTTGGTACACAACTCTCGCTGTCTTGAGGTGGTTTATGATAATTTCGGCTTTGGAATAATGATGGATATTCTTTCAAACCTGCCTGGCTTCTAGGCAGTAATTCAAAGATCTCCTGTGAAAAATCCATCACCTCAGTATAATTTCAAATGGAATAAATAATTCAAATTTTTCAAAGCGCATACTAATGCTCCATAAACAGACCAAGACTGGCTGAAATAAAATAAAATATGAGTGGGCAAGTGTAAATGTTTAGGTTTCAAATGTTCAGTCTGTTTTCAGCCCACTCATTGACCATCTCAAAAACTGGCAAAAGCTCAAATCTGACTGGAATTCATGTTACAGGGTTACGAGGAGGAAGAACTCAATTTGCGTGAAACGTTTGTGAGGTTCAGGAGAGGCTGAAATTTAGGGATGCAATATATATTGGTGCCGTATAATTTAACAGCTAACATTGGTTATTGATTTTTTTTTTTTTTGTAAATATTGTGCAAGCAAATGCAACCAAAGTACCTCACCAGGGACCTATAACAATGTTTGATGCAAATTTATGTCAGCAGGAAGTTATTTGAAAGACAGGATCTCTCTGACCCTTACAATTACACAGACTGCTTTTGCTGGTGTACTTCCAAGACTTCTACATTTAAATGACATCAGTTATGACTGGCTAACCTGTTTGCATGTTGAAATGACAACCACGCAGAAACAAGGGTTTCTGTCATGTCAAGAACATTATGTAATAAGCACCTGTCAGTCAAATGGGGCTGAACTGTCTCAGAAGAAAGATTGCCATCCTCCACCTTCGCACTTCTCTTTCAGATGAATATATTTTACATTTTTGCCCCTTAATATTCCTGTCCTATTGGCTAAAAATTTGGGAGAAAATTGAAAAGTGATCCTTTGAAGAAGTTCAGGGAGATAATGAGGCTTTTTTTTACTTCACCTGCATGCATTAAATATCCTTTTTATTAGTTATCAATGCAAAACCAATGATTTCACCACGGATAGAAATATTATCAGATATTATCAGACCGGCATGCAGATTGCCAAGAACCAAATAATCATATCCCTGTTTACAACAAAAGGCAACTAATATAAGGTTATTTTAAGGTTAAAGATCACACTATGAGGTGGGTGGGTATGTATATAAATGCAATCCAGATTGTAACTGTGGTGTTATGTGTTTGTACTATGCCAATAAACAATTGTTCACCAAAAAAAAGATTACACTATGTGAGCACTAGCTATCTAAAGTGTACGGTTTTGTAATGTGTACCTGCTTACTGTTTGATAAGGCAGATGAACGGAAAGACTCAGACAGGCCCAAAATTCTTCTACTTGATGTTGGATTGCTGTCTTGACAGTGTGGTGGAAGAACAAGAAATGCTTTATGTATGCACTTGCAGGGCAGGGGAGCGAGTAGCATAAGCCAACGTCAAGAACAAAAGCTACAGTATCTGTGTTATGATGGATGGTGTCTGCAGTTAAGCGGGGGTCAAAGAATGGAAGAGCCACTGGCTGTGTAGCATAGAAAGTAATGCTGTAGCCAGGCTGAGAATCATTGGTTTATTCTGCACGTCCACAGACTGAATCTTTCGTACAAGAATGTTGCCAAAAACGGCATTTGGAAGAAGTGATCAGTCCCCTTTCAACACTGAAATTTGAAGTCTGCATTCAAATTATGCCCACCAGAGTAGGTGGCACACGGTGGCTGGCTCAGAGGAGCAGGTAGGCTGTGGATCTGTAGAGATAGGCATGCTATTCTAAACCTGCAGAATGAGTGTTTATTATACTTTAATTGATACGTAGCATGCACATTTATTTTAGCAGTTACACTGCCCGAGAAAAGTGGGATTTGGACAATATCGGCATGAATTCTTTTTTAATTTGTGTAAATTTGTGCACTAATAAGGCACAACACAAACTAAAAAAACATATTTCATTACATAAACAGTTTATACATAGAAAATACTAAAATTATCTATTCATCAGAATATCCAGCATTAGCAGCTATTACAGCTCTATATAATCTGGACATCCAAGCCGTCAGTTTATTCAAACATTAACTTGACCTGTTGAAGCTATTGAAGCTAGTGTGCTGGCCCAAAAATCTTTTAAAAACCTGGACAAAGTTTAAACCATGTCGCTGAAGATTTGCAAAGGGTGTTGCCGAAGAGTGGATTTGCATTTTCATTTGGCCCGTCTAAACAATTTTGATAATATGTTATCTAGAATTATTAATAGGGCAGATAAAACACCCTAAAATCATAATTTGATTAATATAAGTCTGAAATACCAAACCAATCATTTTATGACATCGTATCATTTAAAATGTGTCCATCTTTGCTAATGTCATCATTTTTCTGCTGTTGTTGCACTTTTTATATGTTTTACTAAATTGTCATTATTTTATTTTTTATTATTTAAAATTTGAATGTTAAAAGCAGTGATGTCAAATGATTAATCGTGATTAATAGCATCCAAAATAAAATGTTTATGTTTACATAATATATGTTTGGGTGCTGTGTATATTTATTATGTATCTGTAAATGCACACACAAGCATGTACGTATTTCAGAAAAATAGGGGTCACCCTGGAAAAAAGGTTGGGAACCACAGATCTAACAAATATTTTTCTAATCTTAAGTATCTCTTGCACAGTGGAAAGAATCAATGGATGTTTTTATAAGGCCTTTATGGAATTGAGAGAAAGAAATGTACTAAATGACTGCGGCCAAACTCTGCTATAGCTTACATCTCCAGAGCTGTGCTCCTCAAGGACCAGGCACCAGTGTTAGAAGATATGAATCAATTGTGGCGTAATACTCCTTTCATGTAGAAAACAGCAGAGGCAACTAAACAGTTTGAAGCTCGATGCCAAAAAAAAAGTGCTGCATTACTCAAGACTGCAACGATCGAACAGCTTGTGCTGATCATGAACAGCAGGTAGTGATGTCAGTTCTAGAGCGATGCTAACTACAAAAGGACTGTAGGTAAGCAAGTCCTGACATCATGACACTTCTTCCTGTAGAAAGAAACGCAGTTCACAGCAGTGTTGCGGAGGGATGCCCTTCTACCTGCAATTTGTTTGATTGTTTTGTTCGTATTAATTCTTTACAGAAGCCACAGAGTATTCTGCCGAATGCATTCTGTTTTTCCTTGTGTTCGAATACAGTATGGTTCAAAGAGTGTGTCTTGATGGTAAAAATACATTTTTTAATATATGCATGCATGCATGCTGGTATATTGTGTGTATTTTTTGTCCTGTGTCCTGTGGATTTATAACGGGACTGGGACATGATCAAGAGTTCAAGGCCCCGTGAGCAAAACAGCGCTTCATGTGTCGGAAGCAAAGCACCACCCCCCAGTACCAATTAAAGATGTACAGCGAATAAAAATGTAAAAATACAAGCCGTTTTTGTTGCTGGAAGCAAAAAGCATTTCAATAACTTGACGTTTAAAATGACATTGCAAGTTCCTGTTTGAAATTGTAACTTTTCCACAGATATTTTAGATATAGCAAAACATAAATATATTTCCCAACCTCAGTGCCGTGTCAAAGAAAAATGTCAAATATAGTTTTTCCCGCCTCGTTTTTAAAATGAGTCACAAGTAAGGCTATGCAATAAACTAATGACAATAATTCATTTTCATTTAATTTCCCTTGATCAAAAAAATATGAAAAGTTCGATAAATGTTCGATATAATGTTTATGCGTCAAAAGAAGAATGAAATTGAACGATTCATTTGAAACATGCCACACAGACTGTTTATCCTCTCAAAACAAAGTTAAAATGTGACCCTGGAGCACAAACCCGGTCCTAAGTAGCACAGATATATTTGTAGCAACAATATGTTGTATGTGTCAAAATTTTATGCCAAAAATCACTAGGATATTAAATAACAAGGAGTTGACATTTATTGTGATTATCACTGATATCCACTAATATGAAAAAATATGTATATATCGATAATTTTTCGCCCATATCGCGCAGCCCTAGCCACAAGCATAAGAACCTTTCTTGATTCCTGTGATGCAACCCCCTTTATGTGAGCGAGACAATCTTGACAACAGCTGAAATAATGGCACATAAAAGATTTCAGTTATCTTTTGTTATCTAGTGCATTTTCAAACACATCTGATGAAGGTTTTATTAATATTATTCTCAGCAGGTTTGTCATCAGGTTGCTTAAGACGGCATGGTCACTTGCCAGACAATATGCCTTAATGTGACGAGTGAGCCAATGGGCTGATGCATCATCAGGCCCATCTGTTCTCTACAGCGAGCTGGAGAGCGAGTGGCTCCTCAAGCAACCAGCATCCACTGCTTTACAGCCAACAGCATTTGATGTCACCTTTACAATATGGAAGAAGCTAATCTTACGGATTTGCTTTGGTGTGTCTTTAATAACATGAATATTAAAAATGACAATGATGCTTCACACCTTGCACAGCGACTTCTAACCGTTACATTAAAGACAAAATTAATTGGACGCAAACAACAAAGCAAAACTTTTACAATTGTGTTTAAGTATGCTAAAGGACTGTGAATCAGTTAAGCCATTATTCACACAGGTTTCTGTGTTAAATCAATATCAGTCGCACCTAATTTCATATTTTTTAGATTTATATGTTTTATTTGTTACTGCACAATGTTTTTATAAGTACAATGTATAATTTCTCTGACTGATCTGCCAGATATCAATCTTTAACTAATGCCCTCTTTTTTGAAAGGTTATAACTATATGTATAGAAAGACTTAATAAGGTCATGATTTCAAATGAATGCATTTTTGCACTTTCAAAGAAAGTTAGTTAGTTGGCCAGTCGCTGTATTACTTCACTTGCTCAATAGAGCCAACTGTTTGTCACATTTAGTGCTTGGCAAGTGTAAATTTTAGACTGTGGTAGTACTGACAGCATTCATGTCATCTCATTACACGTATGTACACGCTGGGACTGATCTATTGTGACAAAGAGACTGGACGTCATTGAGCTTAACAAGAGTCGGAGGTGACTTGAGCAACAATGACCTCTGGCAATGCAACAAAGTTGAGTTTTATGAACTTTCTAATGAGCAGTGATATGCCCATAATGACCATCAACAAAGTCCATTTAAGGACACAGTGGTCATACAGTATCTGTGATGCCCCTTCCCAGATATTTCCCATTAAGTATCATTTTTGTGCTTCTAATCTCAACTTGTACAGATAAACGCCATTTCACATTCTAAATGAAAACAAAGGCTTAGTTCACACTGCGGGTCAGATTTTTTGCTGAAATCCGAAAAAATAAATTGCTGTTGTTCACATTGTCATTTAAATGCGACTATCATCATTAGTGACTCGCATGCGCAGAAGAAGACATGACATTAGACACAGCACAATGTGTTCATCCAAGTTTAGCCCAGCCAACCGTGAACACACACACCCGGGCTGAAGCACCCGTGGAGAAGTTGGGGGAACGGTGGCTTGCTCAAGGGTCTCACCTCAGTCGTGGTATTGAAGGTGGAGAGAGTGCTAACTGTTCACTCCCACCACCTACGATCCCTGCCGGACCTGGGACTCAAACCTGCGACCTTTGGGTTACAGGTCCGATTCTCTATCCATTAGGCCACCTATAAAAATAAGTCCTGCTCGTGATAGAGTGTGTCTTGCGATTTTTAAGTTAATGTGCAATTGGAGCCTAAATGGACTGCTCCGGGTGTGTGTTCATGGTGTGTGTGTTGTTGTTCACTTCTCACTGCTGTGTGTGTTCACTTGGATGGGTTAAATGCAGAGCACAAATTCCTT